>JAFIRS010006162.1:0-41975 GCA_018342105.1 Gonioctena quinquepunctata | reverse complement strand
TTTTGTAGGGTTCAACTACTACGAATACTCTGTAAATGTTTCTTGAGCAGGTGGTAAAACATTCCACTGCATTTTTGGGTTTTATCTCCACTGGACGTAAAAATAAGTAGTTTTGATCTATTCTGGAAGATCAAATGAGTTAATTTACTCGATAAGTAACTGCAATTTTGGATAAAGGAATGGAGAAATTTTCAACTTATCAGTATCGTACGTCTGTAAAAAATCATTGAAAAATATATAATATTTGTTAAAGTTTTAGGATACAAGTTTGTTTTTCCCCCCAAAAATTAAAAAAATTAAAAATAGTTTTATATAGTTGTGCGAAAAATTATTGTGAAAATCTGACATATATGTATACTAGATATTTTTCATGTGTTACTGAATTTCTTGAGCTCTACTTGCTTTTTCAGTAGGATTATCTTTGTGAGATACATATTGAGAGAGGACGTCACTATATATATTTTTTCTATTCAACAAGATACAAGAATCCTCTTTGAATCTATGTTTTTGTCATCTAGTTCATTTTTTTCATTCTGTTCTTTGCTCAACGTTTTGTTTTTGTATGGGTTAAAGTAGAGCTCAGAGTATTATTTTCTTCAAACAATTTTCAGATACACCATTAAAGTCCAATTTTTTTTGTATAGCGGATGTGGATCTTTCTGTTGTATTTCTGCTAGTTGATGAATAATAAATAAATAAATAGTGTATTCATCCTTGAGATCACAATAGTGATATCTGACAAGTCAAAAAGATACCTCTTGTAAAAAAAAGTGGAGCATTCAAATCACATGTTAAAATCACCACTCTGATTGACCTTGTGCATCAAGATATATATATATATATATATATATATATATATATATATATTATTATATATATATTTATATATATATATATATATATATATATATATATATATATATATATATATATATATATATTATATTCTTCAATTTCTCGGGAAGGTCTGATTCAGTCAATTCATATAATTTCTCTTAGGAAGAGGGTAAAATGCATGGAAGATAAACAAACCATTCCCGATAACCCGACCAGTCTTCCCAAATAACGTTCGTACGATGCGAACGCAGAATTAAATAAAAAATTTGTAAATGAATCTCACCAATGTTTTTTTCATATTGAGTTAAATAATGTGTTATATTTCGAACCATATGTTTTTAAAGAATCATTTTAGTGCATACATTTCAATTTTGAGTTAAGTTAAATATCAAACTCCATATTTTTTATTTCAGTGTTTTAACCTGATGATGACAAATACCATGTCGAAACGTAGTTAAGAGAAATTATATGAATTGCCTGAATCAGACCTTTATTCCGAGAAATTGAAGAAAATATATATGTGGTCAAGAAAATATATATATATATATATATATATATATATATATATATATATCTATATATATATATATATATATATATTCATTGGAATTATAGAAACTTCCTCCAAGAGAAATATTTTCAGTTCTCTTTTGAATGCAAAAAAATTTGTTTCATTTTTAATATCCTTGTGTAGATGGTTAAAGAACTTTATACCCACGTACGTTGGACTTTTTTCATATAACTTGGATGCATCTTGGATGCACATAGAGAGCACTGTGGTTTACGTATATCCAATAGAATGTCATGATATCATTTTGGGAGAAGTATGGCTTACAGGTTTCAGCATGTTTGAAGTTAAAAATCAGTCTCATGATTCTTTTTCAAGATATGAAAATTATATTTGCTCTTCTGGCGTTACCCCATAGTACTATATTATATGAGATATGAGAGTAACGATTGCATAATAGACATTCAATAATTGGGAAGACTGAGAACATTTTTTCATTTGAAGGGTGCATAGTAGCCTTTCTTAATTTTTTTACAAAATTGTTATGTCCAGCTCATATCAGTTGATGTAGGTATACCCAAAAGCTGTTTAGAGTTCGACATGTCAATAATATTTCCATTAACATTGATATGCAATGGTGGTTGAATTTCCAGCCTGGAGTAGAACTGCATGGAAATAGTTTTATTAGAATTACCAATTCAATAATTTTTTGAACACCAGTTCGTGAATTCTAGCGATATTGAGTTCTTGTTCCAATTTTCCAGGATTTCCTGCGTTCACAGCGAAAGAACAATTTCGGGGCTGAGCTCATGAATTTATTGTGAAAATTCATGAATTTAAGACGGCTGCTCTAAGATGGTGTACAAGTTTTGTGACAATGGGTCGTTTCTATTCAAAATTGATATATCGGGGTTTTTGGGGTCGGATATTATGAATTCAGACAAAGATTATTGATTTTTCGTCAAAATTCATAGAAAAAAAGATGGCCTTTCCAGGATGGCGGACGAGTGAAATTTTAGATGGTCTACTCATTGAAGAACTACTAGTCCAAGATCCCGATATAAGACGGCCTTCACCGAGATGTTTATTTGATGGAACGTATTTTATATTCAATTCAATATGTCATTAAATACATTGCATATGGGTTGCCTAACAAATTTTAGTCCAGGACATGATTAATTAATAAAAATAAAAAAAATTTTAAACACCGGTTTGATTATTAGACAAATTCTATACCAATCGAGAGTATGAAGCCCATAGAATATGCAAACGTTAGGTTGCCTATTCTTTTCCGGTCACAACTCCCGGGTAGCCAGGTATGAACAGGTAAATCGATACTAGCATTTTGCACCGGTCTGATTATTGAATTAAAATTAAATGAAAATAAAGATTATTTCATTATGAACCGGTGGTACATAGAATATGCAAACGTTAGGTTGCCTATTTTTTGAGTGAATATGTGCGACTGAGAGGTCCCAACCAACCATCCCATGCGATGGAAGAGGACACAGCATAGCAGCTGTTTGAAGTCCGTCCATTTGAAGAAAGAGAGTGCGCATGCTATTTGTTCTTAGAAATGAAAAGGATAGCGATAGACTCGTATATGCTGTGCATCATTTTGGAGTAGATTGTCGCTATAGTTACAATTAAAAAAACGTGCTACTATTTATTGTTGAGAAAAATGGCAAAAAGTGTTTTTTGTGTGATTCGGATGATGATGTAATTGATTTTAATGGTGAAACTTTGAAAAACTGTGTATTGAAGTTAGCTTTTCGTAAAAGAAAAAACTTTAAATACAATGTTGTTGAGCTACCCAGTGCGTCACTTGAATTTGTAGGTTATCATACCACGTGTAATAGAAAAGTGACCGTTTTGAATAAAAAATATTACGAAGAATTTGATAATTTTTGTGTTGAATATACAGTAAGTACATAATAATTGAATATTTAAAATTATCTTAGCTAATACAACTTCTATATTTTTTTCATGTTGAAATAATTGTTAGTATCATTTACCTATGGTTTTGTTAATTTTCGACAAACATAATTTTTTTGTAATTAACTTAAAAAACGGCTGTTTATAAATTGAACAAGAAAATGATCTGATTTCCGTTTTTTTGTACCATAATTAAATGAGGATATTTTCAATCAACTATTCTAATCAAAAAGTTTATAAAATTTATATATCAAATATTTTTATATAATCGCAAAAATCGTTTTTTTTTAGGAGCATACTACTACTGAAGAAGAATCAAAACAGTTGAGTCCTAGTGTCGATTTCTGTGCTACAGTTGCCGAGGATGGAAAGAGTAATGTTGAAGACCTGTCTCAAACTTCTGGGGACTTTGACAAGGTAATAAAATATTTTTGTTATTTTAAGATTTAAAAATGAAATGATATAAACATCTATTAATTGAACTTTTATTTTCAATTATATTTTTTTTCATAAATTTTTACTTGAAAAATGATGCAACAGATCCAGTTTGCGTGAAACTGCGGTTGGTTCTTAGATGAATATTTAAAACAAGTAGGATTCATTGGGGATCATACACCTTCAAAGCTAGAAGACATTGTCGAAAGAACTGAAACGGAGAGTGATGACGAAGAAGGTTCAGAAGTTGGAGATCATAGTTATATGTCCAATGACTCGGAACCTGAATAATTTTCAAAAATTAAAAGAAAATTGTATTTATAATTTTTTTCAATGAACAGAAGTTTTTTTTTAATTGTTGTTTTTTATTTTGTCTTCTAATAATAAAGATGAAATTTGCAAGATTAGTATTATGTATGTATTACTATAACCTTCTTTTTTACTAAAGATGTATATATACTTTGGTGTCACATAAAATATATACACACATAAATAATTAATTGAATAAAAAAAAACTATTCCTCCATTTTAATAACAAACTACTCCAAAATGATGCACAGCATATACGAGTCTATGGCTATCCTTTTCATTTTCAAGAACAAATAGCATGCGCACTCTCTTTCTTTAAAAGGACGGACTTCAAACAGCTGCTATGCTGTGTCCTCTTCTATCGCATGGGATGGTTGGTTGGGACCTCTCAGCAGCAATATTTCACTTTTCAAAATTCGACAACCGGAATTCGGGACTGATTTTTTGCAGGCAACCCTATACCACCGTGTTCATAATGAAATAATCTTTATTTTCGTTCAATTTCAATTCAATAATCAGACCGGTGCAAAATGCTAGTATCGATTTACCTGTTTATACCTGGGTACCCGAGAGTTGTGACCGGAAAAGAATAGGCAACCTAACGTTTGCATATTCTATGGGCTTCATACTTTCGATTGATATAGAATTTGTCTAATAATCAAACCGGTAAAATGTTGGAAAAAAAAAATAATTAATCATATCCTGGACTGGAATTTGTTAGGCAACCCATATGCAATATATTCATCGACATATAAAATCAAATATAAAAAATGTTTCATCGAATTAACATATCGGTGAAGGTCGTTTTATATCGGGATCCTATACTAGTCTAAGATCCCGATATAAGACGACCTTCACAGAGATGTTTATTTGATGAAACGTTTTTCATATTCAATTCAATGTCATTAAATACATTGCATAGGGGTTGCCTAACAAATTCTAGTCCAGGACATGAATAATTGATGGAAAATTTTTTTTTCAAACACCGGTTTGATTATTAGACAAATTCTTACCAATCGAGTATGAAGCCCATAGAATATCAAACGTAGTTCTATTCTTCGTCACAATAACCAGGTATGGCAGTGAATCGATACTAGCGTTTCACCGTCTAAATGAATCAAAATTAAATGAAAATAGAGATTATTCATTATGACACTTATAGGTTGCCTGCGAAAATCAGTGTAATCCAGAATTTGAAGAATAATATTGCTGCAGTGAATATTGCGACTGAGGGTCCCAACCAACCATCCCGTAGATAGAAAAGGACACAACTAGCAGCTGTTTGAAGTCCGTCCATTTGAAGAAAGAGAGTGCGCATGCTATTTGTTCTTAAAAATGAAAAGGATAGCGATAGACTCGTATATGCAGTGCATCATTTTGGAGTAGATTGTCGCTATAGTTATAATTAAAAAAACGTGCTACTATTTATTGTTGAAAGAAATGGCAAAAAAGTGTTTTTTGTGTGAGTCGGATGATGATGTAATTGATTTTAATGGTGAAACTTTGAAAAACTGTGTATTAAAGTTAGCTTTTCGTAAAAGAAAAAACTTTAAATACAATGTTGTTGAGCTACCCAGTGCGTCACTTGAATTTGTAGGTTATCATACCACGTGTTATAGAAAAGTGACCGTTTTTAATAAAAAATATAACGAAGAATTTGATAATTTTTGTGTTGAATATACAGTAAGTACATAATAAATGAATCTTTAAAATTATATTAGCTAATACAACTTCTATATTTTTTTCATGTTGAAATAATTGTTAGTATCATTCACCTATGTTTTGTTAATTTTCGACACACATAATTTTTTTGTAATTAACTTAAAAAACGGTTGATTATAAATTAAACATGAAAATGATCTGATTTCCGTTTTTTTGTAACATAATTAAATGAGGATATTTTCAATCAACTATTCAAATCAAAAAGTTTATACAATTTATATATCAAACATGTTTATTTAATCGCAAAAATCGGTTTTTTAGGAGCATACCAATGCATCTACTACTGAAGCAGAATCAAAACAGTTGAGTCCTAGTGTCGATTCCTGTGCTACAGTTGCCGAGGATGAAAAGAGTAATGTTGAAGACCTGTCTCAAACTTCAGGGGACTTTGACAAGGTTATAAAATATTTTTGTTTTTTAAGCTTTTTTAAAAAAATGATATAAACATCTATTAATTGAACTTTTATTTTCAATTATATTTTTTTTTCATCAATTTTCACTTGAAAAATGATGCAACAGATCCAGTTTGCGTGAAACTGCGGTTGGTTCTTAGATGAATATTTAAAACCAGTAGGATTCATTGGGGATCATAAGCCTTTAAAGCTAGAAGACATTGTCGAAAACTGAAACGGAGAGTGATGACGAAGAAGGTTCAGAGATCATAGTTATATGTCCGATAATTCGGAACCTGAATAATTTTCAAAAATTAAAAGAAAAATGTATTTATAATTTTTTTCAATAAACAGAAGTTTTTTTTTTAATTGTTGTTTTTTATTTTGTCTTCCAATAATAAAGATGAAATTTGCAAGATTAGTATTATGTATGTATTACTATAACCTTCTTTTTTACTAAAGATGTATATATACTTTAGTGTCACATAAAATATATAGACACATAAATAATTAATTGATAAAAAAAAAACCTCTTTTTTAATAATAAACTACTCCAAAATGATGCACAGCATATCCGAGTCTTTCGCTATCCTTTTCATTTTCAAGAACAAATAGCATGCGCACTCTCTTTCTTTAAAAGGACGGACTTCAAACAGCTGCTATGCTGTGTCCTCTTCTATCGCATGGGATGGTTGGTTGGGACCTCTCAGTCGCACATATTCACTCGCAGCAATATTTCACTTTTCAAAATTTGACAACCGGAATTCGGGACTGATTTTTTGCAGGCAACCCCATACCACCGTGTTCATAATGAAATAATCTTTATTTCCATTTAATATCAATTCAATAATCAGACCGGTGCAAAATGCTAGTATCGACTTACCTGTTTATACCTGGCTACCCGAGAGTTGTGAGCGGGAAAGAATAGGCAACCTAACGTTTGCATATTCTATGGGCCTCATACTTTCGATTGATATAGAATTTGTCTAATAATCAAACCGGTAAAATGTAAAAAAAAAAACATTAATTAATCATATCCTGGACTGAAAGTTGTTAGGCAACCCATATGCAATATATTTATTGACATATTAAATTAAATATAAAAAACGTTTCATCAAATAAACATCTCGGTGAAGGTCGTTTTATATCGGGATCCTATACTATACCTATATAGCTCAGAACTTACAGGAAAAACGCCTCATAATGACATTGCATTAACAAAAATGCATAGATAGATTAACGCGTACTTACTTAAGAGTGCAAAATAAAATAATTGACAAAAAAACCTTCTTAATGACAAGCTTTCATTCAAATGAGCTGAAAAGTAAAAAAAATAAAATTGCTTTGGATGTGCGACGTAGGTTATTCCGTGAGTTATAGATTCGAGAGCTTGTTGCTTTTGTATTCGAACTGAAAGCTTTGCGCGACAAGCTCTCGAATCTATACCTCATGGAATAACCTACTTTTTATCGTATTTGAATAAGAGATTATCTTTAAAAATGTTTTGTTCATTAATTATTTTATTTTGATTCTTTTTATTAACATTTGGTTTTGAATTTCTGTTGACAAATTATTATAAAAACATTTTTCGGCCGAGGACGAAACGAATATCTACAAATAAACCCCTTTTCAATTAGAATCCAAAAGCCTAAGAATTTTAGTTCCAAAAATGAATTATTACTACACGTGTTTTCCATTTTGTTAATTTCAAACATATTCTTCCATACAAAAACTGAAACACTATATTTCAAATGTTTCATTCAATTCGAATTTAAATATTTCATTATGTGAATATCTCCAGCTGATCGCTTTCTACCTGTATGATGGTTGTTTCCCCAAATTAAAACCCAATTATGAAATTCTCCGATCGGATTATAACTCAACATTTAATCATTTGGAATTATATCATTGGTGTTGGTATTAAATTAAAGGAATACAAAATGAACTAAATGATTAAACGGGTGTCGAAAAAATATAAATTTTTTACTTTATGTTGTGTGAAATGATCAATTTATTGAAAATGTTTGTCGAGAACCAATTATGAAAATGGCAATAAATATATATTCAATATGTGCGATGAACCTCTCAAGGCGAACTATGTTATGTCAAGAAAGAACATCCACACATTAATTTTTTTTTACTTTACCAATACCTCTCAGTAGGCATTTGAAGAAATGCCACAAAAGAACAAATACAATACTTCCAACGTCCTTTGAAGTCCTCTTTGGGAAGTGCATATTTGACTTGGTTGACTTCGCAGAATGGGTCAGGGGTGATTTGTTGAAAATATGAACAGGATGTAATGTCAACGTATTTATTTCAAATGTGACTCTACATATGAGTATTAAGGAGTTTCTCAAATTCATGACCGCATCATGAAAATATAAATATTTTAGTTGACCATAACTCCCCGTGTTGAAAAGTATTTCCGTGATATGTACCGCAAGTAACAGAAGAGAACCTCTTATTGCATTTCAAGTTTTTTAAATTAGATATTCTAAAGGGTTTCGGTAGAATCAAATTGCCGGTGAAACGTTCTCAGCGCTTTAATATTGAACCATCTTATATATCCTTTCATTACTGTATAATAGATTCAGTAAGATACAAGAATCCTCTTTGAATTTATTTTCTGTGTCATCTACTTCATTTGTTTTCATTCTGTTCTTTGTTCATCGGTTTTTTTGTTTGTTTTGGTAGAATTTAGAGAATTATTTTTTTAAACAGTTTTCAGTTACACCACTAATGTATAATTTTTTTATTGGGTAGCGGTTGTGGATCTACTTATTCTATTTTTGCTGGTAGATAAATAATAAATAAATGGTGTACTCATCCTTAAGAGGGCTCCATACCCACTTGAAACCACTTTCCTTCTAGTGACTACAGTAGGTACCCAATTTTGATGCAACTTCCACTGTTCAGTTAAAAAAAAAAGTATATTTTCCCCAAAAGTGTTTTTTTTTAATTTTTTTATTTTTATTCAATTTGTATTTCTTTATTAATAACCATATTTATTGGCTCCAGTATAATGACCATTGACTTTTGGGGAACTGGACATTTGATTAAAGGACACTGATTTCATTTTCATTTCGAAATATTGAAAATTGAGCCTAGGAAAATAAAAATACACACCATGCCCTCCTTAAGGTTGAGCGCCCATGGATAGTAAATCCCCTTCATGTTATGTGTGAACGAGATTTACTGTCCACTTCCATCCTTCCCCGCTCCTCCTTGGAGCGGTCCTCAACTCGCAAATGGCACGTTTGCGAAATTGAAATCATACCTCCTGTGGTATGAAGTCAGCCTCTGAGTGCTTTGAACCCCTTGTTATCTGATCATTGTATGTTTACCTGACTTGTGCTGTGTGTGCATGGTGGTGATGTACCTGATGGGTGTGTAAGTGTATGGTGTGATGTGGGTGTGTTGATCTTACGTGTTTCGTGTTGAGTTGTTACTCACCTGACGCGCCGGATGCTTTCGGTGGTGGCGGTCGTTTTGTAGACTGGTCGCAAATACTTTTTCCTTTCTCTCAACCTAGGATTGTCCAGGTTTAGGTTCGCGTGGATGTCTTGAATCACCGGGTTCGTGTGGGTGTCCGTCTTCAGGAACGTCGCGGTGGCGTGGTTCCAAAGATGGTCGTCAATGAAGTTCGGATTGACATTCAGGTCCGTGTAGATAAATCTATTCGGGACGTATCTGGGAGCGTTCACTGCCATTCTTAGGCTCACGATTAAGAATCGCTGGATCTTGGTCCTGTATGTTTGTGCGCATTGACCCCATGCGGCGGATGCATACAGGATGATGGGAAGGAGGATGGTCCTGATAAGGAGCAGTTTCAACTGGAGGTCCATGTTGCTACTGCGTCCTATGAGGGGGTAGAGGTTCTTTCGGGCTGCTTTCGCTAGTCCAAGCATCCGATCTACGTGTTGCCTGAATGTTAATCTTTTGTCCAAGGTGACTCCAAAGTATTTGGCCTCGTTTGCCCATAGGATTCGTTGGTCATTCATGATGACATGTCCTGACGGTGTTGTTCGCCTTCGGGGAAAAAGTATTGCTCGGCTCTTTTCCGCGTTGATCTCGATCTTCCATAGGTTGAACCAGTCCTCAAGCTTGTCTGCTTGATCTTGCAGGTATCGGGTTACTTGCGTTGCGTTCACCAATCTGGCCACTAGTGCTGTGTCGTCCGCGTACAGCGCTAGCTTGTTGAAGTTGTCAGCAGGCTTTGGGATGTCCGCCGTGTAGATGGAGAACAGGTGTGGAGATAAGACTGCGCCTTGCGATACTCCCCAGATAACACATGGACATCCAATGGATATCCATTGGACATCCTTCATGAATTTTATGGTTGTACTATGGACATCCAATTATATCCAAAAGATATCTTATGGACATCCAATCATATCCAAAAGATATCTCATAGACATCCGATGGATGTCCAAAGTGGAACAACCTGGATATCCATAAGATATCCTCCAGAGATGTCCATAAGATATATTTCAAAGATATCCATAAGATATACTTCATCCTTCAGGGATATTCAAAAGATTCCTTGAGAGATATTCTAAAGATATCCTTCGGGGATATCCATCGAAGATAAACTATAGTAATAGCGATCTGGAGGGGAATGAAATAATGGTATTGAACAAAAAAAATGTATTAATAAACTCTGGTATCAAAAAAAAATCTCATAAACTTCGGGGTAATCAACAAATAAAATATAAATGTAAACTCTAAAATAAAACCAGATTATTGAATACAAAATAATCATAAAAATAAAGTGACAGAAAAAATAGAATGCTATTTTCTTCGTCCATCAGGTGTTTCCTTCATTCTAGAAGATGACAGATGCCTTTATTTGGCCCTTCTCAGCCAAGCTTAGATGGCTTCTTCAGTAGCTTTTTTATTTTCCGTCGAATCACTGAGGTCAGCCGCTTCTTAAATGATATGTATATATTCACGGGTATAATTGATGTTGAAATCTACAAAAAAATACTGAGAAATATTATGCTTTCTTTTGAATTCGAATACTGATGTTGATAATATATACCACTGCTATAGTTTTTCTCTCTCTTTATTGGTATACATATAAGCATTATTGACATAAAAACTTTTCTTGGAAATTTTGCATTCTCACCGAACTAGCAGTCTGTTATGAAGCAATAAAAATTATTATCAAATAAACAGAACAACTGAATGGGCTTTCCACCTAGTGATAATTCAGCCAGTTTTAGTTGTCCGGATTATTTTTTTTCGCTCCATACCAGCAATATTTGGAGGCAAACATATTGGTGAGCATGGAAGAAAGGCATCGTTCCACAAAGTCATATTTTTGGGATTTCATTTAAGTTCCTAAAAAAAGAGTTCTGGAAATGGAATAGAAAAACATAGAACTTACCTACCTCAGCTTTGAATTTCGATCCAGTTCCCAAATATTCTTCCGAAAGATAAATTTTTTCAGTGCAATCAATAGGAAAATGTTCGAATCTACTGATGAATCATCTTCATCACATGTCCACTGTTGTAGGCATTCACACCATTTTTAATCTGGGCACTGTGACATTTAAAAACTCGTGTTATGTGGCAAATGTAACGACGTGCTTTTGAGCATTTCTGAAAATATCGAAACTTAAACAGCAAACACATTGGAAATAATGGATGTTTATAGGTTATGTCCTTTTCAATTCATATTTACCTGTATTCGGCCAATATATAATTCCCTTCGGAAACAATCAATTGGTACAGATGAAAACCATTATGTCCAGACCAACAGGGTATCAAAAACGAAGGAAAATAGAAAAAAACACGATTTTTGTTTGGATTCAGTGCTATGACTATGACCTTCCTCAACAAAATAAAATGACAGACGTCGCCAGACACATGTATATCTGTTCTGTGGTCGCAGAGGGTCTCCGCGACAAATGTACAATTTGTGTATCTACGAGAATGTTTAAATTCATTTATGATTGCTTTGGATATCTCATGGCCATCCCTAGGATATCTTCTGAAGGATATCTATTTCAAATCCGTCGATGGATATCCATTTCAAATCAAGTGGAAAAACAAAACATGAGATTTTTCCAAAAAAATTAATCCATATGTACGAGCATGAAAGAAACTCAGAAATTGACACAATAAAAATCAATCTTGCAATTTAAACTTATCCATATTTGCTCCGGATATCTTATGGCCATCCATATGATATCTTCAAATCCGTCGACGGATATCTTATGGATGTCCATTTCAAATCCGGGGAGATCCCGACCAGACTTGGACATAAAATGGATATCCATAGGATATCCTGTGTTATCTGGGTCCTGCTTCTAGGGTCCTCACTGCAGAGAGGTCGCTGCCAACTTCACATTGGCACCGCCGTCTTCGCAGGAAGGAGTCTATCAGCTTCACTATGGGAGTGGGGTATCCGAGGTCTGTCATTTTGGTGATTAAGCCATCGTGCCAGATCCTGTCGAAGGCCTTGGAAACGTCTAGAAATAAGGCTCCTGTGTGGTGTCCTCTGCCCAGGTTGAAGCCTGTTACGGCAAAGTCCACTTTCATCAGGACCTGCATTTCCGTAGAGTGTCCTTGTCGGAAGCCGAACTGCTCGTTTGGGAGGACGTTGAGTTCTTCCGTGAGTGGTTCCAATCGTCTCTGGATGACTTGCTCTGCCACCTTGCTCATCGAGGGTGTGGGCCTGATGGGTCGGTGGTTCTGCGGTATCACATGGTTCTTGTTGAGTTTGGGGATCATGATAACCGTGGCTTCTTTCCATGGTCGTGGAAAGTGTCTGAGCCTGAGCATTGCATTGACGATGTTGGTCAAGGCAGCAATTCCTTTTCTCGGTAGAGCCTTTAAGGCTCTATTCGAAATTTGGTCTGGTCCGGGTGCCTTGCGGGTAGCAAGGTTTCGGATGATGTCCTTGATTTCTTCTGGCGAAGTTGGTTCAAGGACGTGCTCGGCATCATTGATCCGTCTTATTCTCCTAACAGTCTGACTGGCTCGGGTTTCCATGTCTTCCACCTCGTCGGTAATGTTGACCTGGTTGTCTCTACACTGGCGTTCGAAGGCGTCCGCAAATGCCTCTGCCGTTTCGTTGTCAGTGTAGACCAGCCCCCCCTCTCCGTGGAGTATCGGGCACGGTTCCCTTCTGCCTTGTCGAAGTACTCTCTGCATTCTCCATACAGAGTTGTCTTCTGTGCTCATTTCTGTCATCCTGTTTGTCTATTGCTGTGTTTGGTGAGCTTTGAGTTCCAGCCGCAGTTGCCTGCCTGCCTGGTTCATTCTCCTCTTATCTCCGGGAGCCAGTGTTCTCTGGTATCTCTTCTTTAAGCGGCGCCTGCTCCTAACTAACTCCCTAACCTCTGGGGTGAGTGCTAGTTGGAAGTTGAACCTGGTTGCTTGGGTGGTCTTGGAGCTGCGTTCTATGGCTTCCTGGATTGTTTGTTGCAATTGTGTTGTTGCTCTTTCGAGGTCTGTCTTTGTGTGAATTTGTGGAATGTGTCCTATGGAGTCGTGTATGATTCTTTGGAATCGGTTCCAGTCGGTGGTCTTCTTGGTAGTTGGTTCCTCAGGTTCCGCGTCTCCCTCCCCTATTGTTAGTAGGATGGGTTGTGGTCTGAGGAGCCCTTGTCTAATACTTCCATCTGCTAGGATTCCCAGGGGCGTGCGGCTTATTTGCGTGTCCATATTATGATATAATTTTTTTAGCAGAAAATCTGAATTGATATAAAATGAGACAAGGTGGTGAAATTAACGTATATTTTGTGAAGTATGAATACCTGTCCCGGTGTCTGTCTGTCTGTAATCAAACCTTGCAAGTTGAATTTGACCCCCTTCTAATTGCCCGATCAACGTGAAATTTGGCAGGTGTTCATAGTTCCCGTGACAATGCATTATGGAATTTTTGTTAGAGAAAAAAAACATGGGGGCTTGAAGATAGCGGACGATCTCTGTGATTATGGTCTGATTCTATTCAAAATTGGAACGTAGAGGTTTTCGGGTCGGAGAATTTTTCATAGAAATAGTTGAAAAAACAGATAATGAATTTACAAAAAACTGACTGTATATCTTGAGTATTCATCAATAAATATGTGATGAAAAACCGCTAGAATACATGATGACTTAATCCAACATTTAATGAATAATTCAGATACTAGCCTACAATCGTTTCGAAGATAAAAGGGCTAACTTCCATGTTTAAAAGATATAGGCATTGTAAGAAGTAGATAACGGAATTTTTTATAAACAAATGCATATAAACAGGAAACCATAACAGACATACAGGCAGACTTGGTGAAAAGTTTATTTAAGAGATCAACTAATGCTCTATAAAATCATCCTGAATGTTGATAGCTGTATCTTCAATGGGTCAAAAGTTATATACCGTAATTTTAGAAAAACTATAGAAAAAAAAATGGACACTTCTTTGCATATGATTGTTTTTTAATTTTCAGAGTTATAGAAAAAATATATTAAGCTTCGGAATTTGTTTATAGCAAATAGTTAACTTAATAAACAATAGAATTTTCAATAAATATATATTTTATTGTTTTTTCTATTGGGAAATGCCAATTATGATTTGAAAAAAAATTATAAACAAATTATTTGAATAATAGGAATATAAAAAGAACAATAACAAACAATTATAATTTTTTTCTGATTTTTTTAAAATCATAATATTCTCAAGACAACGAAATGTAAAAAAAAAAAATCAAAAATTAAACTAATCAATTTGTTTATAAAGAATTTATAAACAAATGTCCTAAAAAATGTTTGTCGAATGTTATTCCTTCGTTTGATGCAAAAACAGCAATAGCAAAACATATGGATATACAAATTTTGTTGTGTTAACAACATTTTCTTAATTTGTTAGATGATATGAACGTGATGTTCATAAAATCATGGAATCATCTACGACTGAAAGATAAACTTTATTCACTATCTTCCATCGTCCAAGATAACCTCTTGGGAGGGATGCATGTTGAAAAGGGAAACCATTCTCAAGTAAATATTGAACCAGTAAATAGTGGGGTTATGCAGCAAATAAAAAAGAACTCTTTAAATGTTGTCCAAGCTTTCGGAAATTTTATTAATTATTTCCATCATCAGGAAGAATCTTTGTTGAGAATGATTATAAAGGTATTCAAATATGATGGTTGACATATTATGAAGGATGAATGATGATATAATACAATTTATAATAACCAGTTAAGTATTAAAATAAGGATTATCACATTTTTTGTAGATTCACCTACATAAAATGTGATAATAATAATAAGAAATCTATTTGAAATATTCATTTAGTTTTACCAAATATTCATTATTCATGTAATTAACAGTATTCAGGAAAGAAAACTACAATTCTTGAAAGACATAAATCAATATTTCTTATTCCAAGTATTTTTTCATTAAATAAATATTTTTCTTCATTGGAGATGATTCTGAGTTCTCAAATTGAGATTGAGATTGAGTGGAAGACCATCACCTTGCGCCCAGCAAGAGATGAACTTCGCCATTTCAGTATACCATTTTAACTGTACTGAATAAAGATTATTATTATTATTATTATTATTATTAACTCCTTCCTCTTCTGAAGTAATGTATATGATACAAAGTTATTTAATATCTTTAACGTAGAACATAATTTAATTGAAATATTCATTTAGTTTTACCAAATATTCTTTATACAAGTAATTAACAAAGTTCAGGAAAAAAACTAAAATTATTGAAAGACATAGGTAACTCAATATTTCTTGTACCAAGACACTATATAAAGTATTTCTTCGTTGAAGAAATGTGCCAAATATTCGTATCAGGAGGAAATTTCTTATTTAATTTTCTTGGATCAACAATTATACATTCTTGAATATCATTGCATTTTCCTCTTGCAGGTATTGTTGGCAAACGTACGATCACGTACCTATTTATGATTATTCAGCACATTTAGCATTCGATCCTTAGGTATTTATAAATATAATTTCAACTTAATGTTCTCTCCTAGAGATACAATTGAAATTATATATAAGAAAATATCTAATCATATTGCAATCTTCAAAAAAATTGGTGGTTAGTATATTTCACACCGAATCTGTTTCATGAGATGAAATCTTAATTCCAGTACCCTAAGGAATATAAAAGTCTTGGAAGTACCAAAAAAAATTAATTTTAATTTTTCAAGAAGAATCTCCATTCAGATCGAATGGAATACATTCCTAGGGGTACAAAAAATCTAAAAAAAATATTTCAAATATAATGTATCATAGACTAGTAGAGAAGTGAAGTTCTAGCGAAAAATAGTTGCAAGTCTCCAAAAAATATGAGCAATAGCTCATTCGATTCGGAATGCAATATTGAGAAAGTTATTTTTTTGTTTGTTTTTTGGTGACGAAAATTGCCATTGTTATTAACAAAAAACAATTATTATATATATATATATATTATATATATATAATTGTTTTTGTTAATAACAATAACATTTCACCAAACAAACAAAAATATCTTTCCCAATATTGCATCCCTAATCGAATGAGCTTCTCATGAGACTTTAACAATCCTAAATCACTATTGTAGTCTGTGATACATTCTATTGATATTTCTAGGTTGTCTTTCATTTTGATCTAAATGGAGATTCTTCTTGAAAAAACAACTTGACACATTCTGGTGAAACTTCTCCATTAATTTATTGGATGTTGATTCCGAAAAAATTAAAATGAGTTTTTATAACTTAGAGACTTTTATATTTCTTAGGGTACTGAAATTAGGATTTCATCTCATAAAACAGATTCGGTGTGAAATAAACTAACCACCAATTTTGAAGATGATTGCAATATGATTAGATATTTTCTTATATATAATTTCAATTGTATCTGTAGGAGAGAACATTAAGTTGAAATTATATTCAGAAATACCTAAGGATCGAGAACAACAAATTTGGTTGAAGCGATAGTTAGCTACCTGTGCTAAATAATCTCAAATAGGTACGTTGATCGTACGTTTGCCAACAATACCTGCAAGAGGAAAATGCAATGATTTTTTTCCAAGAAATTTTTTTTATAATTATTTATCCAAAAGAAACATTTTCTTTCAATAATTTTGTAAATTTGTTTCTTTCCTGAACTTTGTTAATTACTTGATATAAAGAATATTTGGTGAAACTAAATGAATATTTCAATTAAATTATGTTCTACGTTAAATATATTAAATAACTTTGTATCATATACATTACTTCAGAAGAAGAAGGAGTTATCTCAATTTGAGAACTCAGAATCATCTCCAATGAATAAAAATATTTATTTAATGAAAAATACTTGGAATAGAAATATTGATTTATGTCTCTCAAGAATTGTAGTTTTCTTTCCTGAATACTGTTAATTACATGAATAATGAATATTTGGTAAAACTAAATGGATATTTCAAATGGATAATTTTCTACATTAGAGACATTCAATAATTTTGTATCAAATACATTATCCTAGAAGAAAGAAGAAGCTAGCTTTTTCGACACCAGTTCAAGAAATCATAATTGAACAAATGTAATCATCTCATGAAAAAATTGTTCTTAAGTGTGTACATCACGAAAACACTTAAAATTGTTTATCGACATGTGAATAATCATATATATTGTTATGTTTGTATATGATTGTTAGTGAGTTTTTTTAATTTCTGTGAAATATACTAATCATAACAAGAGAAAACTCTGGTTAAGATGCTTCTACCGTCTTTCTCTGTACACTTCACCCTTTTTTTCATTTACCTTTTTACCTTTTTGTAGTTCAGTCGGTAAGCCTATGGAGACATGATTCTTCCAATCTCAGGAGGATTGCAGCAGCAATCTTCTCCTTTGCTTGATGTCAATATACTGTTTATATTTGAAATATTATTGTAATGTAGTCAAATGATAAATAATGAGTCGAGAGAAAGATACATACTTGTTTTTTTTGAAAATATTGCTTAAAACCAACCTATCTCTGAGGATATCTAACTCATTCTAATTAAATTTTCCAACCAATCAAAATTGAAAACATTCAAAAATTTTATCATGCGCAAAATTAAACATATTCTAAAATAAATATTCATAGTTCAGTTATTTGTGGTGAATAGAAGAAGAATGTTTGCCACTCAAAATTATGTATTATAATAAATAAACCCAAAAACAACGTGGCTATTCGATAGTCCTTGGTTCCGATTTGATTCTGACCTGATTGCATGTATTAATGTTTCTCATATACTTCAGTTATTGGCATTTTTTCCATAAATTGATCATAAAATTTTCCAATATTCTTCGTTTTTCATTTTCATTTTTCGTCTCTCCTTATTTTTTCTCTCCTTGGTAACCATCACTTTTTGTTATATTATATACATTTTTACTATTAGCACTTCTAATTTTGAACACATTATTCTACTTCCTACCTATTATACATATATTATTTTCAAATTTGCCTTCTACACATAGTTCTCTTTACAATTTTTTTTTCAAAATTCACATGTATCATTTTTCTGTTCTCAAATATCATCATCATTATAGTTATTATCGAAATTTGCATTAAAGGCGTAAAGGACACTTTTTATACCAACATTATTTACAAGTGAAATAATTTGACATTTGCCTGTTATATTCCCTTTTGGTTCTTATTTTGTATACAGGATGTTTCTTGCATATACATATAATGTTTAGTTGAATTCTGACTATTTATTTCCAAATTTGGATTTGTATATTTTTATAGGTTGTGCCTATTGAATAAACTAATCAAACATAATGATGATAATAGAAAAACTCTACTGCCACCCTCTTGGATTATCTGCGTCGACTAGAATATGGCCAGAGATTATCAAGATGCAAACCGTACAAAAAAAAATTATAAAAACTAAGTTGAAGAAGAATCCTTATAAAACAACATGTCACAACAGACAACACTCTTGGTAAAGTTTGGTAAACTTTGATCAAAATTGATCATGATACATAAGTGTGAAAACATTTTAAAATTCCAAATGGGCTCTTATGGAGGTCATTCTTCTTCAATCCAACATGACCTCCATAAGAGCCCATTTGGAATTTTAAAATGTTTTCACACTTATGTTTAAGTAATCATGATCAATTTTGATCAAAGTTTTAACTCTATATGACTTCACCAAGAGTGTTGTCTGTATGAATTGCTGCAAGTGAAAGGGTTCAGTTCCTGATGAAGAGACAATGAATGACTCGAAAGCTTGAATAGAAAAAAGAGTTCACTTCAATTTCCATACCCTTGTTGACTGCACACCCGAATTTAAAAAGGATTCTTATATATATATATATATATATATATATATATATATATATATATATATATATATATATATATATATATATATATATATATATATATATATATATAGGAAATGCACAAAATTATAGAGGTGACACCTATAATTTGTGGGGTGAAGCTTAAACCTAATGACGTGGAATTTATTAAATTTCGTGCACAATAATAGGTCACCAACAGTTGTCAGTATATCATATCATGATTACTTAAACATAAGTGTGAAAACATTTTAAAATTCCAAATGGGCTCTTATGGAGGTCATTTTTCTTCAATCCAACATGACCTCCATAAGAGCCCATTTGGAATTTCAAAATGTTTTCACACTTATGTTTAAGTAATCATGATCAATTTTGATCAAAGTTTTAACTATATATGACTTTCCAAGAGTGTTGTCTGTTGTGACATGTTATTTATAAATTGCTGCAAGTATATATATATATATATATAAAACCTTTTTCAAAAGGGTTTAAAGAAGAACTCCTTTTCTATTCAAGCTTTCGAGTCATTTATTGTCTCTTCATCAGGAACTGGAAGTGAGGTTAAACCCTTTCACTTGCAGCAATTTATACAATAACATGTCACAACAGACAACACTCTTGGTGAAGTCATATATAGTTTAAACTTTGATCAAAATTGATCATGATTACTTAAACATAAGTGTGAAAATATTTTAAAATTCCAAATGGGCTCTTATGGAGGTCATTCTTCTTCAATCCAACATGACCTCCATAAGAGCCCATTTGGAATTTTAAAATGTTTTCACACTTATGTTTAAGTTATCATGATCAATTTTGATCAAAGTTTTAACTATATATGACCTCACCAAGAGTGTTGTCTGTATAAATTGCTGCAAGTGAAAGGGTTTAACCTCACTTTCAGTTCCTGATGAAGAGACAATAAATGACTCGAAAGCTTGAATAGAAAAAAGAGTTCCCTTCAATTTCCATACCCTAGTTGACTGCACACCCGAATTTAAAAAGGATTCTTATATATATATATATATATATATATATATATATATATATATATATATATATATATATATATGAAATGCACAAAATTATAGAGGTGACACCTATAATTTGTGGGGTGAAGCTTAAACCTAATGACGTGGAATTTATTGAATTTCGTGCACAATAATAGGTCACCAACAGGTGTCAGTATAAGCCAATCCACGACACCAAAAATCGTACTCCTCGTGCGTTCAGAGTAACGCAAAACAAATAACGAAAGAAGAGAGATTTGTTACGATTCCAAGAAAGCCACCATCCGCCTACAGCTGTTTCATGGTTTCCCAATCATCAGGACGGCTTGTGGTCTTTCTCAAAATCATACCAACAGGGCCGGATTAGGAGGTGTGGAGGCCCTGGGGCAACAAAGGAGTGGAGGCCCCTGATTATTTTTCAAACAAGTTTTTTTTTTCAATCAAATTATTTCGTCACGAGCATATGTAGGTATAATAAAATACAAGAAATAAATTAAATTACAGTGTAAACAAAGGGATTCTTGCGAGCTTTTTTCGACGAAAAATCATTGATGATTTTGGTCAAATCCAGCATTCGGAGAAAATCATTCTCAATGCTAAGAAACGATAACTTTGATAGCCGGCTTTGTCTCATCGTAATTCGCCTATTTTTTTCATTTTGGAAAATGAGCGCTTTCCAGTGCAATTTGACATCATCACATTCTCAGTTGTAATATCACAAGAGAGTGAAAATAATTCGACATATTTTCGAAAACTTGTTGCCAGGCAGTAGACAAAAGATACCAACTGGCTCGAGTGGCTATTGCCAACAAGTTTGAGAAATAAATCTAGATAATTATTTTCTACTATATCGAACTCTCGTGTGGTATTCTTTAGATTATGTTTTGATGTTACGATCATAAACACATTTCCTTGCAAAATTATATAATGTACTGAACCGGATTTGATTCGTTTGAAGGTTGTAGACGATGTGGTAACTTGATTACTATCGTTTCAGACGTCCATCGTCTTAATGTATTCAAAAAGGTTTTCACGACGTTCCGAATGCTTGTATCTGCAATCGTCTTCAGATGAATACGGACAAGTTTATATGCTACTTACCAATTTATATGACTGTCGGTGCAATGATGCGTGTAATTCCGCCATATGCAGTGGTGCGTGTAATTTGGCGCGGTGTGGTGGTGCGTGAAGTTTCGCGCCTCTGCAGCCCGCCAGTAAGAGCAATCAGTGGTTTCCATACGTTCTTGATCTCAATGCTTGGTTGACTAAAGGCGTTATTGGCTTCGATGTAGGCGGCCACTTTGAACTTCCGTTTGAACCAATGCTCCTCTCTATGTAGAACACTTGCGTCGTCCCATAGAACTCGATGATGCTCAGTCCAGGCGTGGTCAGCGATTCCCGATTTTGATGTTTCTCCTCTTACCGATAACGGTCTCTTTGTCTCTCCAATGTAGGAATCTCCGCATTCACATGGAACTTCATAAATGCAATTCTTACTGATTTCATTTTTGTTGTCAGGTTTGGTCTTGGTCAGGAAACTCCGTAAAGTACTGCCGGATTGGAAGCAGCTTTCGATGTTGAACTTGTTTCCGATCCTTCTGATCTTCTCGGAGACACCTCTGATGTACGGAAGGTTTTTTTTTTTTGTTTCATCTTCTTCGTGGTAATTCGGCATCTAGTGACTCCACGTCGTTGCATATGTGCGTCGCTCTCTCTACTAACGTTCTCACGATCCCTCTCTTCGTCGAACTCGGATGGTTGGAGCTGTAACTGAGGTACTGCCCCGTATGTGTCCTCTTTCTGTAGACGGAGGTGCGTATTTCATTGCCTATTCTCTCAACGTTCACATCGAGAAGGGTAAGGCGCTGTTGGTTTCCATTTCCATCGTGAATTTGATCGAATCCCTGATTCTGTTGATTCTTGCGAAGAAATCCTGGAGATGCTTGTCTCCGTGATTCCATATAATGGAGGTGTCATCCACGTACTTCAACCACAGCTTTGGTTTGTATTTTGCCTCCCGTATTGCCAATTCCTCGAACCACTCCATGTATATGTTGGCGATGATTGGAGAAAGGGAAGATCCCATCGGGAGTCCGTCGACTTGAGAGAAGAATCGGTCCTTTTCCTGGAAATATGAGTTCTGTAGGCAGCACTGCAGTAATTCCAATATTGCGTGAGTAGGAAGGTCAGTCCTCTCGTGCAGCTGGTCATCCTCTTCGAGTTTCCTTTTGATGATACTGAGAGATTCCTCTATAGGGACATTGGTGTAAAGGCTCTCCACGTCGAAGCTGATGAAACGATCTCCTGGTCCAAGTTCAACATCTGTGATAGTGTCAACGAAGTGCTTGGAATTCTTGACGTATGAACTGCTATTTCCTTGTGAGGGTTGTAGTATCGGTAGGAGGTATTCGATAATTCGAAGGTTGGTGAGTTCCGTGAGCTGGTGATCGGTCTCAGTGGCATGTCTGGTTTGTGGATTTTCGGAAGCCCGTAGAGATGCGGTGGTTTGCTGTAGTGTGGCGTTAGATGTGATCGTTCGTTGTCTGGAATGAAGTGTTTACATTTCCTCAGTGTGTTGTAGATCTTCCTCTCTATAGTGGGTGTCGGATCCTCCTTCAAAAGTTCATAGTTCCCTGTGTGGAGTAACGACTCTATCTTGTCATCATATGTTGTGGTGTCCATGATAACCGTAGCGTTTCCTTTATCGGCTGGAAGAATCTTTATGGATGAATCCTTCTGTCCTTGTGTCTCTCTCACTTTCCATCTGAACTCTTCTGCCTGGATGGGATTCATTCTGCTGCTGGTTGACTCCACAGAGCTCACAATGTCCAGGATAGGTATTGTTCTAGGTGCAACTGCAAAGTTCAATCCCTTTTCCAGCAGGGACTCCTCTACTCCTGTAAGTGGTTTAGTTGAGATATTAATAATGGTTTTCTTGCCTTTGCTGCTGGTTTGTGGAGACCGTGTTCTCCCTGCTATTCGATTCCATTTCTTCTGATGCCTCCTCTCTTGTTCCTGGCGGATTCTCGCGCATCTATTTTCAATCTTGGCAAATATCGGTTGATTGTCCTCCTCTAAGGTGTACTCTCTGATTTCTTGAAATCTAGCCGTGGCATCCTGTAGCAGCATCTCTTTCTTCCAACGGTGATAGTTGATCTGCGACCTGATTAATGCGTGACTGGCCCGCTCCATGATGCGTTGTGCTCGTTCCCCGGGAATAGGTGACTTTACCTGGAAACCGTCTGGGATTCATTTCACACTTTTCATGCGAATTGATGACAGACGTCAAATTAAAAATATAGGTTGTCAGACAATAAAAACGAGATACCTCAAATTATTCCCGCGACAATTTTCTAGGTAGAATATTCCCACTATTGATTGGCCAAAACGTATATGAATTGTTTGAATTGAACGTTTCCATTGGTTTCTAGCAATGTCAAAGAATAATCACTGTAATTTCAATGTTTGAGAATGTAGCTCTGAAATTTTGGTTTTCAAGAATTTGATAATAGAACATCATAGATAGATAGATAGATAAGTCCTTTTCAGAAGGATTTACATTTGTTGCGGACTGTCATCTTTCTCTTAGACTCACACTTTCAGATTTCGGGGATTTCTCTGTTACAAGCGTGTCACTCAGCGGACACTTGTCAACGCCAATAAATAGGAAAAACAGGTATAGACGGGCAAAGTGTTTGTAGAATCGGCAGAAAAATAGTCAACAGTTTTTGAACTTTTGTTCTATTATGGAATGCGCCCAGGGCTCTTATAAATAATTTGATGCAATCATATTCATAAATTGAATATTATTTTCTTTTGCTTATGATTATTGAATTTCATTGTGTATCTAGATCGCTTGTGTCATTCGAAGGATACATCGACAGAAAATCCTTCATTAAATAAAAAAAAAATGTATATTTTTTTCAAATTCAATTGTTCTTGTTTTTACAGCTAATTTCGATACGATATAATATTTTGTATAATAGTATGATGTTTTACTTGGTGATTGTTTCTCGCATATACACATGATTCATCAGATCGAAGATTAATATTAACCATGGATTTTGACAAGAATACAAAACATGTTTTTGAATGTTTAAAACGGAAAATGAGAGGAAAAAGTGGGAGAACTGCTCTTTCGTTGTCAGATTTTTCATATATAATTTTGCAAATCCTTCGGTATTTGTTAGGAAATTTCTCCTAAAAATTTATATTGTGGAGGCCCCTCTCTTGTGGAGGCCCCGGGGCTGCAGCCCCGTTTGTCCCCCTCTTAATCCGGTTCTGCGTACCAACTCTCTCAGAGTTTTAATACCTACCGGCAAGTATGAAAATGTGAAATTCACAAAATTATAGAGGTGACACCTATAATTTGTGTACGATTCTTATCTCTCAGCAGATTATCGAAACCATCTGAGTTTTTTCGCAATTCAGTTCTTTTTCATTGCCACAGCCATCGAAATCATTTTTTTGCAACGGCTTTCCATAACTTAATTCGAAATTTTGCCACGGTCATCCATAATTATTCTGTAAATGAAAGATCCATATTTCCTTCTTTGTAAATGAAGTTCAAAACAAAATCAAACTGAATGCTGAATACAAAATTAAATTGTATTAACGTTCTTGTTGGAAAACAATCACTACAATTTCGAGCACAGGACATTAGAGCGTATTGCAATCATTTTTATAAAATCTATAATACAATGATAAAAAAAACGATTTTTTCGCAGCAAGAGAACTATTTCTTCTATTTTAATTATGAATTATATTTCTGCAAAGCGTAGAAGTATCCTGCTAACAAAAAATGTGCATAACAATTTCAAAAAATATTCTTTTTTGGGTAAATCGCAAGAACCGGCAATACTGTAATGGAACTATTAAACTATCATCAGCGTCGGTTGATGAATTCTCAGATTTCTAACCTATAAATCCGTTCCATTTCAGAATGAATGTACTTTTTTTAACCAGTATATTTTTTTTATGTATGATCACGCATAACTTTTTACTGAGACTTCCGATTCCGATAATTCTTCCTTCAGTGGATAGGGTGTACTTCGAAGTTGGTCCCATTTAATATAAACGTTGAAATCCACCCCAAAAGGTAGCAAAATGAAGGATATTGATCACTCACCCTCTGAATTCTGGTCCGTTAACCGATTCTTTCAGGCATACTGGGTTCTTCGATTTGGACATTCTTTTTCCATTAGATAGGGTATATCTCATAGTTGATCATATTTGGATTTCGAATGGAATTATCCACCCTTACGGGTAGAAAAATAGGGGATAATTGATTTTTCACTTGTGAACATTGCCACACATATGTAGTTGACAATGACAAGTTGTGTATCATATTCTGGGACATGAATATCTTCAGAATGTGCCTCATTGTCGGACCAATAGTAGAAAAAAATAAGTCCAAAGTTTGGATAGAAACAAAGTTATGGAGTTTGGACGCACCTCTGGGTCACCCTATATGTATGCAGTTTACATGGGTGTAGATATTGTTACAAATCTCGGGGTCATGGCTCATTAAAATATTCAACTAATTCTTATCTGTTTATTTACTTTGACAAAAACAACATGAATTATTCCAAAGTCACTGTCCAGAATACACCACGCACTGCACTGCACTGATTATTCAGATAGTTTTCAAATTCACCATTAATTAATGATCTGAACTGTACTATACTCCAACTGATAAAACAACTAACTCGCCGCCCGCGCCTTTGCTTATATGAAGTCATTAATACCAACTATTTTTTGTAGAAGGTTTCTCGAATCCCTGGATAATTCTCAGTTGTTAGGCAAACCTACAGGGTGTCCGTAGATGAAACTGACAAAACTTATGGGGTTATGGGGACTGCCAATATGATTGCAAAATGCCATATAGAAATGTCCAGAATCGCTTCGTTACTGACATACAGGGTGATTTGTGAATTCAGACAAAAAATTCAATCCGCCATATTAAATACAGGGATGAGGCGATTTGGTTTAACTTTGGAACATGAATTGAACTGAAAGGTGTTAACAAGTAGCCTTCCAAGCAAAACCAATATCAGGACCGGAATATTGTTTTTTTCCTTGTTAATTTATTGTAAGATTAACCCCAAAATTACAAATTATTCGAAATCTACTGAAAAATCGTATAGAAACTTGTTAAAAAAGGACTGGACAGAATTTTTTGTGAATCATATATGCTTACAAATAAATTTGAATTTATGAAAATACAACACAACGCACAATAATTTTTTGTAATAAACATAAAAAAATTATTTATGAAAAACTTTTACTAATATTACAATACATTTTCAAAGTGGAGCCCTCCAGCATCAAAACATTTTTGAGAGCGTGCCACTAGATGATTCACTGACTTTCGAATTATTCGAGGGTTATTTCTAACACTATTACATGCAGCAGTAATTGTCTTTAATGAATGTTATCTATTCCTAATTTCTTCATTATAAACTTCTCATTTTATATGACCCCATAAATAGTAGTCTAGGGGTGTTAAATCAGGGGATCGTGGAGGCCAATTTACTGGAGCTCCACGGCCGATCCATCTGTTGGGGTAAGTGGCATTAAGATGATTTCTAACTGGAATTGAAAAGTGAGGTCCAGCACCATCATGCTGAAACCACATACCACGGGTTTTTTTAAATATTGCAATAGATCCGGTGAAGTATTGGCCAACAAACTTGGGTAAACATCATCAGTTGACCGTCCGTCAAGTACGTGAGGTCCAATCAAATGTTTATTGAGGATTCCACACCATACATTGACATGACATCTGTATTGGCAGTTTTTCTGAACAATGGCATGTGGGTTTTCGTCTGCCCAAACATGCAAATTTCTAGTATAATTGATTCCATCCCTGGTGAATTGGCTCTCGTCGGTGAATAAAATTCTGTTAATGTTTCTTTTATGTGCTAAGCACCATCTAGAGAACGATATGCGTGGTACATGATCATCCTCCTCAAGCTTTTGCACTTTTTGTTTGTGGTATGGATGCAAACCAATTTCTTTTCATGTTTTCCGCACAGCATACAAGGTAGTGCCAATTTGATACTTATTCTTTTTACGCTACTAGAAGGATTATCATTTATAGCGTACAGTACTTGCTCTCCGTGATAAACATTATTTCTTCGAGCATCTTCTCGTCCTCTATTTGATGGAACTTTTCCTTTTTCCCTAATACTTTGGAGTACCTTAGCAAATGTTGAATGATGTGGTACGCGACGATTAGGATAGCGACATCTGTATTCCCTTCTTGCAGGCTGGCCATTTCCTTCGCAAAGCCCATACGCAAATAAAATATCTGCGTATTCCACATTAGTGAAATGAAACGGCATCATAAACACTTTCTAAGAACTATAGTTTGAACTTAAAAATACTAGAATAATGAATGAACACCAACAAAACTAACGCTAATGAGTAATATACACTGAACGCCAGTGGTGACGGAATTATCACTTTATCCGAAAAATATAATTAGGATGCGAGATGAGAAGAAATTTCAGAATCGTAATCAGGACATCGAATTAACTGCTACTCTCCCGTAGTTATGAAATAAAATAATATTGGAATTTTTGTCAATAAACAACAATTTGTTTGATAATTTCCATATTTTTCTACCTTTAGAGTTAATTTTTTTTATTTTCGATAATGACAAAGACAGAAATATCAGGAAATTAGTTATGGGAACATTTATATTTTTATTAAAAAGTTGATGAGAGTGGTAAATAATGTTTTTTTTAGAACGAATATCTTATATCCCCATCAGTGGTGATGCAAGCAATCATCGAACATATGCATGATTTCCATAGCCGTTCATTGTGCATATTTCAAAATGCACTCTAAGGGGATATTTTCAAGAATCTTCAGTTGTCCAGTCAGATCTCCAGCGTTCGAATTACATGTATGTTGTAGCCTGAAGGCACTAGTTGGACCTTCCTTCATAACACTTGATGATTGATACTCACCTGAAAAAAATGGAAGTACCACAAAAAAATACTGAGAGTAATGTACAAGAAAAAAAAAAAGACTATCCGTCGAACTGCATTTTCAGAGATTCATTAGTACTTGACATACGACATCTTTAGATGTATAACATTATATTATTCATTCACAAGAAAGAATATATCCTTCAAAATTTTGAACATAACTATAATACCAGGAACAAATCTAAGGGTAACGTGCAAGTTACCATAAAAAAAAATATATTGGACAGCACACATATAATTACCTCAGCAGTAAAATATTCAAATACCTACCTGAAATGTACAGATGAAATATTCAACAATTTTCTTCTTAACAGAATAGGCCTTTCTGTAAATGATACATTCGCCAATATAATTAATTCAATGATGTTCCATCATGTCTATCGAGAAAGTAGCTCAACAACTCCCAGATGAATTATCAAATCTGTTGAGAGTTCCAAACAAAATTATTAAATATCAGAAGAACAAGCTTTCGTGGGAAAATATGAACAAGAAGTTCATAAAATAGATGTGGAATCATCTGCGACTGAAAGATAAACTTTAGTCACTATCTTCCATCGTTCAAGATAACCTTGAGGGTTATTCATGACGGGTTTTAATGTAAAAAAACCGTGGTAATGTCAAAAAAAACTCCACCGCTACAGCAAGCGGTATTTTATTCCTGATAATACTCTTCGTTATATTATATCAAATTGACGTGCCATATATTTAATGTAAACCATTAATTCAACTTCGGCATACAAAAAACATAAGAAGTTATGTACAAAAAAGTATATAATCATCTAAACACACGTTATATAGAAATATAAAAGAAACAAAAATATTTTCCACTTATTACAGATAGTATCCGACTTGTATTCGCATAATTATTTACCGCTCATGTATCAAGGGTGTTATATGTTATATTTTGTTGAATACTTTGTATTTTAAAATAACAGTTACCACGCGATCATTATGTACAAGAGAGTCAATGAAGAGATTTCACGTATTACTCTGTTAGTTGAAAAAGCTACTAAAGAAATACCTTCAAGGTCAATCCCAGCTCAGGCTACGTAAAATACAAAGCGTAAAACATGGTGTCAGGTTGTCCTGAAAGGAGGTAACAGAAAACTAAGAAAAGTTAGGAAAACTTAAGTGAAAAAGTAAGTGACAGACTTGACAAGAGAAATGAGAACTGTTGAAGATAAAATAAAAGAGAAGACAAGCTGAAAATTTATGAAAGGAGCCAGATTTGTGTTGAAAATACGAACTGCAATATTCCTCTACCAAAGCCAATTTCATTATCGGAAGGAGATTCGTCAGAAAATTTCAAACTTTTCAGACGTTCCTGGGAGAATTACATTATAGCTAGTGGATTGGAAAAAAGATCAGAAAATCGCGATTCTTTTGGCTGCACTTGGTGAAGAGATATTCAAAAAATATAATAATTTCACCATATCAGATGCAGAAAAGACTCAATGTTCCACACTACTTGAAGCAATAGGAAGAAATCTTTCTCCAGAAATCAATAAGAGGTATGAACGAGCAATATTCAATATGACCAAACAGAATGACGATGAAAACTATTCAGACTATTTCAATGGATTGAAGTCGTTGATAAAGAATTGTCAATATGATACCTTAGAAGAAGATTTACTGCTAGAAAAAATTATATATTCTATCAAAGATATTAGACTGGGAGAAAATCTTTGGCTTGATAAAAAAATCACTTTGAGTCAAGCTATCGATAAATGTAAAGCAAAAGAGCTTTCCGAGAGGCAATTGAATACTTTGAAGAATGGAAAAAAAGCCGAAGTCTAGAAAATCGCTCGAAGTTCGACAGATAAAGTTCAATACAAAAGAGGCCATGCAGCAGCAGAAACTACGCAAGTGGAAAATGTGAAATGAAATATTAAGAAAAAAAGCTAAAGAATGCAACTACTGTGGATATAAGCATAAGGAGCACATGCATTGACAGCAAAAGGGGCAACGTGCAAATTCTGTCACAGAAAAGACCATTTTGCTAAGGTGTGCAGAAGAAAACACACCCGAATGAAGAATTTGAAGCATAGTCACGATAGTTCTAATGACGAAAGTGATTATTCCGACAACTTTGAAGAAATAATCTTGAGAATAAGTGATGAACACAGAAAAGAAGTGAATGCAAAACTCACATTCATTGTCAAAGGTGACACTTGCAAAGTGAACTGTCAGTTGGATACAGGGGCGACGTGTAATGTTATAGGTTACGAAGAGATATGTTCAATAATGCGATGTAGAACACCAAAACTGATAAAATCTACATCTAAACTTAAATGTTTCGGTGGGCAGATCATACATCCAGTTGGTCAGAAAATTTTGAAATGTTTAGGAGGTGGAACAGAATACAAATTGATGTTCGAAGTTGTTTAACAGCTCCACAAGCCTTTGTTATCAGCAAATGCATGCGAGAAATTAGGATTAATAAGGTATGCAAGCAGATATCAAGGAAAGATGTAGAAATATAGAAGCTGAGGCTATTATGAGCGAATTCAAGAATGTTTTCGGAGGAATAGGAAAGTTTGAAGGAAATATTTCCTTAGAAATAGATCAAAAATTAAAACCAACAATACAGCAGCCAAGGCGAGTACCTGTAGCAATGAAAGAAGAATTAAAAAACATGCTAAAAGAACTCGAGGAAAATGAGATTATTGTAAAAGAAGAAGGACACGCTGATTGGACAAGCAACATTGTTTCAGTGAAAAAAAGCAACAAAAAATTACGTCTATGCATAGATCCTTCGAAAGTCAATCAAGCCTTGATGAGTAATAAATATCAAATTCCTACATTGGAAGAGATGATGCCAGAACTAGCAAATGCCAGGGTATTTACCACACTAGATGTCAAAAATTGCTTCTGGCATATTGAGCTAGATGAAAAGTCGAGTAAAATGACAACTTTTTGGACTCCTCAAGGAAGATATCGTTGGTTACGACTACCATTTGGATTAGCTCCAGCTATGGAAATTTTCCAGATGAAACTACACCAGATCGTTTATGGATTGAAGGGGGTGATTTCAATAGCAGATGACTTGATTGTTTATGGAAGTGGCCAGACAGATGAAGAAGCTTTGATTGATCATAACAAGAATCTTAAGAGTTTACTCGAATGCTTACAGAGAAAAAATGCCAGACTGAATAGAGAAAAAATAAAATTATGCCAGAAAGAAGTCACATTTTTTGGTCATAATTCAACAAATGTGGGAGTGAAACCTGATATAAGAAAGGTTGATGCAATTAAAAACAAAGGTTGATGTCATGAGATTCATGGGAATGGTAACATACTTGAGCAAATATATTCCAAATTTAGCTCATGTAGCAGAACCTCTGAGAAAACTCACCCACATTGATAAAAAATTTGTTTGGGAACGAAAACATGATAAATCATTTAGTAATATCAAGGAACTGATCCAGAAGGAAACCATTCTGAGATATTTTGATGTAAAAAACAGCAACCATTCAAACAGATTCGTCATCTTTCGCTATAGGATGCACCTTGATGCAAGAAAACGTACCTGTAGCATATGCATAAAAAATGCTCACAACTTCTCAAACAAGATATTGCCAGCTTGAAAAAGAAATGCTTGCAATTGTTTATGCCTGCAAAAAATTTCATCAGTATATTTCTGGAAAAAATGATGTTGTTATACAGACAGATCATAACCCCATTATTAAATATTCTAAAAAACCACTGACAGAAGCCCCAAAGAGATTGCAAACTATGATCTTACAACTGCAGAAATATAACCTGAAAGTAAAATATATAAAGGCACGGAAATGTATTTGCTGACCTGTTATCGAGACTACCAGGTGATAACGAGGATGGAAAATATGAAATATACGAAATCCATACAATATTCCAAGAGATAGAACATATTGATTCTTTAGAAAACAAGCCAATATCGGAAGAAATTCGGGAAGAAACAAAAAAAGATGAGAACACGAACAAATTGTTTGAAATAATTTATAATGGATGGCCTGAAAAACTAACAGAAACTCCACTATCAGTGCGACCCTATTGGAAATTCAAAGAAGAATTACACACGCAACACGGCATTATATTTCGCAAGGATCGTATTGTCATTCCACCATCATTACGAAAGAACATATTGGATAAACTGCACTACAGTCACTTAGGAATGGAATACACTATCAACTTAGCAAAAGAACGAGTATTTTGACCTTCAATCACCACACAAATTAAGGAAAAAGTTCAAAATTGTGAAATTTGTTTGAAATATTCCAGAAGTCAACAGAATCCTCCTATGAAATCGGATGTAATACCAGAAAAACCATTCGAAATCATCAGCGTGGATGTATTTGAAGTCAGGATAAAAGGAAAGTCAAGAAAATTTTTAATCTTAGTAGATCACTATTCAGATTCTTTAGAAATAGAAGAACTGAAGGATTTATCAGCAAAAACAACAATTTTGATGTGTAAAAGAATATTCAGTAGATATGGAATCCCAAAACTTGTAATAAGTGATAATGGAACAAATTTTTTCAATTCAGAATTTGTGAATTTCCGAAAAGATTGGAACTTCAAACATGTGACATCAAGTCCAAACCATTCACAAGGTAATGGTAAAGCAGAATCAGCTGTTAAAATTGCAAAAAGTCTTATAATGAGAAGCATCGAAAGCAAGAACGATTTTGATGGAATGCTTCTGCTCGAAAGGAATACACCTAATAAAATGGGTTCGAGTCCTGCAAAAAGGTTGTTTGCTAGGAATTTGAGGAGCACCATACCAATCAAGGAAAATAAACTCATTCCAAAGATTGTTCCAGCAGTTTACAAAACAATTGAAAAGCAAAGGCAGAAAACGAAAAATTACTATGACAGGACGACAAGATCACTACCAAGTCCAAACATCGGGGATGAAGTGTTATACACAAGAAATAAAGACGACAAATTCTGGAGTCCGGGAATTATAAAAAAAAAGTAAATCCAAGGTCTTTCACAATAGGCAATGAAAGCGGTGAACTGAGAAGAAATATAACAGATATCAAACCAATGAAAAATAAAGTAGAAACACCAGAAAATAATATAGTCGAGGAGAGAGAAGAATTTACGAGGCCTAGAAGAGAAACAAGGCTACCTAAGGAATTTTTAGATTATGAAATGTCTTAGATTTTTATTCAAGGTATAGGTGATGTTATATGTTATATTTCGTTGAACACTTTGTATTCTGAAATAACAGTTACCAAGCGATCATTATGTACAAGAGAGTCAATAAGGAGATTCCACTTATTACTCCGTTAGTTGAAAAAGCTACTAAAGAAATACCTTCAAGGTCAATCCCAGCTCAGGCTACCTAAAATACAAAGCGTGAAACAAAGGGTAATATCATAAGTGCTGGGGGTTTTATCGAGGGTAATATCATATGTGCTAAGGGTTTTATCACTCAAAATTTTTTGAAATTTTCGAGAAAACATTTTGCCTGATTGAACCACGAAAGCGAAGCTTAAGTGGTTTAATCTTCGGTAATAAGGCTGCAAGTTGCACGAGTAATATTTCTTAGAGGCATAATGCTTGAGGGAATATTACAGAAAAAAATGCGATAAAATCGTCTAGCACGAATGATATTTGATGAGAATATTTCCCGGATCACATTCGAAACTGGGGAAAATTACCACAGTTCATGTTATAATTGAATTTTCAACGGGGAAAGTTACAATAATTCTTCTTGTTCCAAAATGTTACGTTTCTAAATGCTACGTTTTACAGATTCATTCGTTTACAATGATCAGTCACTGCTCGTGAACTTGTCCAAAAACCTGAAATATATATAAATTATTCAGCATCAAATATGTTTGTATTCCAAAATGGCCCTATCTCGAAGGCCATCTGCCAACTTGAAATAATGAATAAATATGATGGTGATTTTGGTGTGAGTGTGCTTTTGTGTTAGTTTTTGGGGTGTAATAAATTGAGATGGGTGGATTAAATGTGTTGGGGATGTATATTTGTGGTGTTGTTTTGTAGAAATATAAAAAAAGTTGAATTTGAAAAATATATATAATTTGAAGTCGCCGGGGTTCGAACTGTCGACCTGTGGCTTAGCAGTTTGGCAACTGGCCATTTAATAATGGTGTATTTTGCGCTCTCAACTAGTGCACGAGGATTGATGTTGAGGTTATGAAAATAACGAATTTCAATTAATGAGTGCCTCACTCATCATGCTGAGAAAATTTAAATATCGAATCACTCTAATAGTGAGTTCAAAATCCCTTATTCAATCAATTTTGTATTTCCTATTGACAAATAATTCTGACAGGACCTATGAGTCGTTTTATCGCAAAACAAAATCGAATCTTCCAGTGGTTCTATCAGTATAAAACAGCGAGAAGACGTTCTTTCACTATAAAACTGACCTGATTGATTCTCTAGTTTGGAATTTGGTCCATTTGATTGGTCCAAAAATAATGAGGGAAATAGTTGCTGAAATTTTTTGATATTTTCGAGAAAGCATTCTGCTTGTAAGTTTTACTGAGTGCGATTTGCGGTCTTATTATCTAATTAAACCGAGAGCGCAGCTTGAAGGTTTGATCTTTGATAGTAAGGCCGCAAATTACACGAGTTGTATTCCATAGGGGCAAAATTTGAAAAAAAACTGCGATGAAATCCTCCAAACACGAATGTTATTCAATGAGAATATATTCAGAATCATATTTAAAACTATCAGAATTCATGTTATATTCTAATTCTCAACGTGGAAAGTTACAACAACTCTTCTCAATCCAAAATCGAAGGAATCGTTCTACAGATTCATTCGTTCATACTGATTACTCACTGCTCCTGAACTCACCCAAAAACTTGTTTTGTAGCTGGAACTGATTTTGACAAAAAAAAAGATCCACTGCTAGGATTCGAATCCACCACCCATCCAAGTACGATCCGCGCTCGACGTTGCTTGACTTCGAATAAAAGTCTGGTTACATCACCACTAGTCCACAACATTAGTTGATGGTTTCAGAATATGAGAATGATATTATTCACTGCCTCACTTGGCTCATTCAACAAGCTGATAGAGGTAAATATTAGAATTCCAATATGAAATCACTGTATGTAGAGAGTTCAAAATCCCGTATTCCATCAATTTTGCATTTCCTATTTTCGTATATAGGAATTGAATGCGTCGACATTCAATTCTGTCGCACATACTCGTATATAATAGAAAGAGACAGGGAGGGAAAAGGCGAATGGAGGGAGCATAACGCTTTTTGTTACGTTAATTTTTCTACCAGTCGACACCTACCGCAAGCCGCGTTAAGGAACTTCGTTCCAAAAAACACTAATTTCAAAGTGCCTTTTCAAAAGAAGTATGTCTGACTTTTTCCCATCTTTGCAAAGTGAGATTCTAGAAAATGTATTTCTCATTTCTTCCGATCTTCCTGATTATCGTGGAAGCGTGAAATATGTTTTCGTCGACAAAAATATATCGAAGACCTAGTGAATGCGATACCTCTCTTGCGTCAATGTTACAAATTATTTCTGGTGGGTACTCTCTTTTGGAAAACATTTTTTTTGTCGCATTAAGCTATATGAGTTCTTAATTAGGGCTGGAATAGAAAATCTAATGACTATTTTAATGAAAATGCAAATTTTCAATTCAAGATATTTTGCTGTTGAATTAGGGTCCTTTCAGAATATCTATCAAATGTAGTTCAATGTCCAACGTGGCTTCAGCTGAAGAAGTCGCTGTTTTCTGTTGGACATTAACAAAAAAAAACTTCAGTTTTACCGTGGATTTTTCAATTCAAGAAAAATCTTCCTACTTAATATCCCTCTTCTACAAGTTTTCATTTCTTCAGGTAGAAATGTGACCAACCGATGAAGGGAACGCAACCGTAATTATGGATACAGAAGACTATCGTAATAAATATTTGGACATCGATGATTCAACATAATATCAAAATAAAAAATACCACACTAGAAATATAAATAAAAGTTAGAAGAGTATAGGTACCAAAAATACGCACACCGCTTATTCCACTTAGACAAATTGTTAGTTCGATTACATCATCATGTCAAAACATGGTAAGATAACTCTGGAAACACAACCCAATTCGATTGTAAAAAAAGAAAATGTCTTTCGAGAGGAATCTTGTTTTCTAGAAAAATTATCGAATTCAAATTTGAATCGAACTGACGTATTGTTAAGCTTCAATATTAAATTACAAAAATTGGAATTATAATACACTCAACTCAAGAAATCCAAATCAAATGTGAATTATATAATGAGGATGTTAAATATCAATTTTCAACTCGAAAATGATTTTTATAGACCAAATTTAGGAATGGCAATAGTTTCGCCGGTATCATCAGTAGTCCGTAATAATTTTATAGAAAACTAGCTGATACCCCCGACTTCGTCCGCGTGGAATTTATATTTTTTGTTATGTTTCACTTTGTCTCCTTCTATCTAGCTTATGCCTTGGCTTTGGCAGCTTCCCTTCATCCTGTTTCCCGTTATCTCATTCCTCGTTATCCACCTCACCCATTATCCCGTCATTCCGTTTCCCGCTAACCCGTTATCCTGTTATCCCATAATCCCATTATCCTGTTTCCCGTTATCCCGTTTCCCGTTGACCCATTATCGCGGTATTCTGTTATCCCGCTAACCCGTTTTTGCTTTTCGCGTTATCCCATTAGCCCCTTATCCTGTATGTATTTCATCCCGCTATGATGACGGGAATAGAGTATGTGACAATAAAACCACATTTCTTCATAACCAAGTGCAACCAATAGAAGGTGAGCTCCCATTTCAAGTATATTTATATATATATATATATATATATATATATATATATATATATATATATATATATATTATATATATAATATAGTGCCGCTGGACCGTAACGTAGTATCGCGCACTCGGTTTGTCATCGACGCCAGAATAGCTCGCAGAGATGGTAGATTTTTTCCTACTTACTTGACACTTATCGTCATATTTTGGAAAACTCACACAATATCTTCATAAATTGTAGCCTATGTGTTATTCTGATGTATAAGCTATATTATTGGGAAGTTTCATTAAAATCCATCCATTAGTTTTTACGTGAAAGAGTAACAAACATACTTACAAACTTTCGCGTTTATAATATTAGTAGGATATATATATATATATATATATATTTATATATATTTATATATATTTATATATATATATATATATATATCAGTAGTATATTTCTTGAACCATTTATTTTATACTTAAGAGGGATTTCTTGGGTTATGGTTCTTCAGACAATTTATAAAAACTTATTTAAAATTTATTGTTTAAAATTTTTATAAATAACGTTTCGCCTGGAGGTTCCTGGGCTTCATCAGATTTCTACAACACTTATTCCGTTTCAAATGGTTTATTGTTTAACACATCGTGCTGTTTGGAGGTGTTTTCTTTCTTTTTTACCATTCTAGTGAGCGATAACAATGTCTCGAAACAAAATTGGTATCTTTTGCTCTTTATGAGTCAATCGTATGGTTTGGAGTGAACTGAAATTGACATATGACATATGACAAGTTTACAGTTCTTTAATCTTTAACGAAGGAAAATCTGATTCTACAATGACTTTCAATTCATGCCAACTTTTTGCCATATAAAAGATGGCTGTATCGTCAGCAAATCCCAATATTTCACCCCGACTCTTTAACTGAAACATGCCATTCACATAAAGACTGAATAGGATAGGGCCTAATACGGTCCCCTGAGGTACACCATACTCTATTTTCCTCTTGTCGCTCTGTAAGTTGTCTACTTTCACGGATTGCAATCTATTGTTTAGATAATTTCTAAATAATTCAAGACAATTATTTCTAATTCCAATATAGAAATGTAGAAGTTTCAAAGTCGTCAGTAACGTACAGTTGTGTACATGAAAAAGTCGTACAAGGTTTGTATGGTGTAAACCTGCCTATGATGTTCCAGATTTCATAAAAAAGTAGTACACTTACACATTTGACAAAAATAGTTTCAATTTTGACACTACTTGTCAAAGACTTGTCAAAGTCGATAATAAGTTTAATTAAGATCGACAAGCCTGCCCCACCATAGCTGTACCATGACATAATATTCACAACAAAAAATATGTCAAACATTTTTGAAAAATATATAACCTTTGGTAAAGTTTTAGGATACAAGTTTGTTCACAAGTTTGTTCTCTCCTCCAAACCCACTAAATAAATCTGAATCGAAGATAATTTGCACAGGAAATAGTTTTATATAGTTGTGCGACGAATGATTGTCAAAATTTGACATAAGTATACTAAATATTTTTCATTTGTTACTGAATTTCTTAGGCTCTACTTGCTTTTTCAGTAGGGTTATCATTGTCTGATACATATTGAGAGGACGTCGCTATAATTATTATATATATGCATATATATATATATATATATAATGTATATATATATATATATAATATATATATATATATAAATATATATATATATATATATCTTCTATTCAACAAGATACAAGAATCCTCTTGGAATTAATGTTTGTGTCATCCAGTTCATTTGTTTCCATTCTTGTCTTTGTTCAACGTTTTTTTTTTCTGTTTGGGTCAAAGTAGAGCTCAGAGTTTTTTTTTCCGTTTGCAGGTAAACCACGAATGTATAAACATTTTTTTGTGTAGCGGGTGTGGATCTTTTTGTTCAATTCTGTTGATTGATGAATAATAAATGAATAGTGTATTCATCTTTGAGATTGCAAGAGTAATATCAAACAAGTCAAAAAGATTCGTCTTTTATGAAAACTAAACTGTGCATCAATAGATATATATTTACTGAAATTATAAAAACTTTCTTCAACGAGAAATATTTTTAGTTTACCTTTGAACGCAAAAAGTGCGTTTCAATTTTATTATCCATGTTTTCTGCTAAAAAATTAATAATTAAATAGTCTTTTACGAAATATGGAAATCATATTTGCTCTTGTGGCGCAACCCCATAGTATCATATTATATGAGATATGAAAGTGACGATTGCATAATAGACATTCAATAACTGCGGTAGACTGAGAAAATTTTGCAGTTGAAGGAGTGCATAGTAGGTAGCCTTTCCTTATTTCTTTACAAAATTCATCAATGTGCAATGTCCAGCTCATATCAGTTGACGTGGAATTGGACATGTCAATAACATTTCTATTAATATTGATATGCAGTGGGAGTTGCATTTTCTGCCTGGAGTAGAATTGCATGAAAATAGTTTTATTAGAATTAACAATTGAATTTTTTTTACAGTCGTTCGTGAATTCTAGCGATATTCGGTTAAGTCCTTCTTTCAATTCTCCAGGGTATTCTGCGTTCACAGCAGAAGAACAATCATCGGCAAAGATAACAGTGCCTTCTGTACCCATATATGCAGGAATGTCATTTATAAATAACAGAAAAATCAAAGGACCTAATATGGAACCCTGGAAAACTCCTAGGTCAAAATCATAGAGATCCGAGCTCTCATGGTTGAGTTTCATACATATAGTTGTTTTTTTTATGACATTATCCTAGATAGTATCTTATCCCTGAATACTAGAATATATATATATATATATATATATATATATATATATATATTTTCTCATAAGAGAGTGATTTAGAGTATGAAGTGCTTTTAGTTAATCGATAAAACTGCACCAACATACCCTTTTGTATGTCTCTTACCTGCAAGCCCTTGTTTCTAAGGATTTGGGAATATTTTTTTCATCACATCGAGGAAAGAAATTTGGTTATTCTTATCTATTTGTTCAGTGGAATCTAACTAACTAACTCATCCATGCCTTGTGGTCAAATTCTGGGCAGTTTGGAGAGGTTTCTACAAAGTGTGAAAGTTTCCCATAAGTCGATACTGGTGGTAACCGGCAATCCATAGTCATTCTGAAATTTTGTTAATAGAAATTATTTCGGGTTGAAAATAGGTTGTGTTGAAACATATATTCAATATTTTCATTGAATCACGTAGATGCCAAAATCTAATATTTTATTCTTCGATTCTTAAATTATGAGATTTGGGAAAAACCACCCTATTTCAACTAATGAGAGTTATTCTAAGAATACGATTCCCTTCTGCTATTGACCTTCAATATTCGGTCATTGGATGTAATCCCCCAGGTAGGCTTGAAATTTGCAAACATAATAAAACGAAAAACATTGATTCGAATATTCCATAACTGTGAGTGTACTCGTTTGGATAACATTAGATTTCTAATACTTGAAAATAATGTCCTGACAGTTTCAATAATCTTGAGAGTCTTTTGGATTCGGACATTCTTAGTGAGGAAAACTTGGAGGTTAGTGTACAATTTATTCAAATTGAGTGACAGAGGAGTGCCGATGAATGTTTTTTTTTCTAAATGAATATACGGATTGATTATCGAATAATCTCACCCATTTTCGGGTTTCATTTCTCAAGTTTTTGAGGATAATTTTGAGACGTTGGTTTTTGAGCAGGTGGCAATACATTCCTCTGCATTTTTTGGTTTTATCTCCACTGGAAGTAAAGATAATTAGTTTCCAACTATTCTGAAAGAACAAATCAGTTAATTCTCGATACGTAACTGCAATTTTGAATATAGGAATGGAGAAGTTTTAAACTTGTCAGTAACATGCCATGACATGATATTCGGCCTAGGTAATTCACAACAAAAATTATTGAAAAATATATAATTTTTGGTAAAGGTTTAGGATTCAGGTTTGTTCTCTTCTCCAGACCCCCTAAATAAATCGAAGATAATTTGCACATGAATTAGTTTCATATAGTTGTGCGACAAAATCTGACATCTAGGTATGATAAATATTTTTTATTTGTTACTGAATTTCTTAAGCTCCACTTACTTTTTTAGTAGGGTTATCTTTGTAAGATACATATTGATATATGAAAAAATTCAATGAATAAAAAAACTGATTTTCAAAGATTGAACATAATTTATTCCAATATCTTAGATAGATAGAAAGAGATTGATTGAAACATTGCTGCATCCCCACAAAATTTTACATTTTGAATAGTGTTCAGCTACAAACAAGAGTCGTTATATATATATATATATATATATATATATATATATATGCAGCAATGTTTTAATCAAACTCTATCTATATATCTAAGATATTGGAATAAATTATGTTTATGTATGTTTTTATGTAAACCATTTCTAAAAAACATCTTTTGAATAAGCTACTTTTTTCAGTTGAGATGTTTTTCAGAAATAAAATCAATGAATAAACAAACTTATTTTCAAAGTTTGAACATAATTTATTTCAATATCTTAGATATTGAAAAAAAATTGAATAAAAAAAACCTTATATTCAATAATTCTACAATAACTTGAATCAACATTTTACAAAAAATTTGTAATCTATTTTTTTACACCCCACATACATCTTTCATTTATAAACTTCATCTGGACTTTTCATATTACTGTCTGATGATTATACCATTTTCCTGAATGTTAACTCATCTTATACTCATATACTGTAAGTAATATTTTTTTTTTTTTCCTTCCTTTTTAAAAAACAAATTAAAATGATTTTATATATATCTGCTTCT
>JAFIRS010006161.1:0-41979 GCA_018342105.1 Gonioctena quinquepunctata | reverse complement strand
AATATTATCATTTAATGTAGTTGAATTCTACTAGAGGACGAGTTCTCAAACTCCCTGCTACTTGTGGACTCTGACCCAAATATGTTATTGTATTGATTTGAAATCTGAAGCATTTATGCAACTGACATCGTCCGCATTGAATTCATCCGAAATACTTTTGACAACCATGATTTGAATAAAGTATCATTATCATCACGTAATGTCATTAGAATAGATCTCCCATATCGGGTTATACAAATCGTCATACCAAGTATGTTGAAAGCTTTACCGATGGGTAATGATGATATTGGTCTTTGTTCAAAAGCTCCCACCCTCTTTTCAATTATTGAAGAATTGATTCTCTTCAAATCTACAACTTTTGGAAGAAAAGACATAGTAAGACTGTATGAAAAAATATAGATTATTTCACCTTATAAAAATACACTCACTGAATTGAGAAACTTCTCGTACTCTGTATTCACTCTGATGATATTATCTAACATCTGATTTCTCATCAACGACTCCACACATTTTTATAAGAGACATCCCCACTCCATTTCCAGTAGATGGGACTGTGAAGGTCATTACGCACTTGAGCATCAACACACTCATCAATACTCGCAGTTCACTCTTAGCTCTCTCACAGGATGAATGCCCTCCTCGCTTGGAGAGTGCAAGGATTCATGAAGGTCATGACTACACAGAATATGTATGCCTACACCACAACATTAGTCAAGGTCAAACAAACATCGAGATCAAATCTTTTGGTTGCCGAAACAAATCCAACATCAAAACTCAAGGTCAAATCTCAAAGTCAAAACTTAATGTTATGAATCTCAAGGTCATATTCAAGGTCAAAACTGAAGTCGAATCTCAAAGTCGACCAAACCCAATATCAAAACTCAATGACAAATCTCAAAGTCAAATCTCAAGGTCAAACACACACACACTGCACACCTGCAACTATTCAAGGTCACACGTGACGTCATAGTGGTGGGGGGAGACCCAGAACCGGCTTAAATCTCCTACTGTCCATTCACTTGCCCCAAGAAACTATGAAGGAACAAATGACCACATACCATCGTTACTACGCTACTGGTTTGGGAAAATAAAAAATTATAACTTCAAATTAGCACGTTGATCAGTCTACCAAGTTTCAAATTTTTTCTTCAGAAATTTTGAAGGAAACACATTAAATCTGAATTTTTTTCGTTCTTTTGACACCCTGTATCTCAGAGGGAATGTATTTTAGGACATACCTTGATAGCAATTTTTCACCTCGAATGAAATGAGGTGAGGTGAGGAATCTGTAGTCGGAGTTTGTCGGTCTTATTCTGAATCACCCTGTATAAACATATTATATATATATATATATATATATATATATATATATATATATATATATTGTAGGGGGTTCTTGAGGTTGAGGTTCGTTTTATTTATAAACAATATAAGCTAAAAACACTTGTTTTCTTTACATTTTATTTTGTTGTCGACGTTTCGACGGGAGGCCCCTCTCGTCTTCAATGGATATTGTTTTTTTTTGGTACAATGTACGATGTACCAAAAAAACATTATATTACTTTTGTGTTTATAATGGATGATATTTGGATTATCATAAAGTTCAGATACGATATAAAGTGAGGTTGAAACCATATGCAGGTTTTTCACTGCAGAATTTCAACACTAGAATTCTATATCTCGGAATCTCAAGATGTTATTGAAATTTCTGAAGAATTTTAATGGCGGTTCGTTTCTGCATGCAGGGCCGCCGAGAGCTAGTGCGGGCCCTGGGATAGCTATATGTTTCGGGCCCGCTTAAATATTGACCGTTTAAAATAATCATGGTAAACCTTTCACTTACCCATATTACTCCTGATTTAAATAAAAAATCATAGGTTTGATGATCTGATCATTAAATGAAAATGCTTGAGAATCAAAATAAACATGTATTATATTAAAAATAAAAACAAGTAAAACAAAGAATAGAAAACAGAACTCTTATCCTATAACTAATAACAATCATACATATAAATGGACAAAATAAATAATAAACCTTACGGTTCAAAGGTTCAAGACATAAAAGTAATTCTCAGCATAATGGAGCTTCACGGGCTTTTCGGTGTGCAAAGTTTTCAATAATTTCGGAAAAATCACAATTTCTGGCTAATTCCGACTCTATTGATAAAATAGCTAGGTCAGCCGCTGTTGAGTCATTGTATACCTCAAAACATTTTTAATTCTAGATAAATTACTAAAAGATCTTTCTTCTTCTGCAACAGTAACAGGCAAGAACAGAACAGTCTCAGTGAAATTACAATGTTTGAAAACAAAGTGTCTAGATTTAATTTGCATATTTTATTTAGCAAATTCAATGGTGTAAGTTCTATATCTTGAAAATTTGCAGTATAAATATTTTTAAGATGTCTGATTTCATCATTAATTGGGGGTTAAGAAGATCTTCAAAATATATTCTGTGTAGATTGCCGACTTTTTCTTCAATTTCGTTATCAGTTGCGTTTTGAAAAGTCCAAAGTATATCGAATACATTTGTAATATTTTTTGCGGCTTCAAATCTGGTCCGAGCTCCGGGCCCCCTTTGTGGCCCGGGCCCCGGGAATTTGTCCCGGCTTCCCCGCCCTCTCGACAGGCCTGTCTGCATGTCTGAGAACTAAAAAATCCGTTGCGACTTATAACAGGTGACCTCAGAATTGGCGGGAATTGAAAAAAAAGTTGTTTGTGGTGCCGAAAAATGGGTCAAATTGACAAGATATCGATATATTGAGAAAAAGTATTTGGACACCATGTACCAATTTTGAACCATATAAAAAAAAAATACCGTTTTATTCCTCTACCCTCACTAAGAAACATTGAACATTCTTGTTTTATCTGGAAACAGTTTTAATAACCTAAATCACATGAGTTTGGGTCAAAACTAATCAAATATTTGTGGGATAGACATTTTGCGGGAGATTAATTATGAAAACACTAGGTGTAGTCATGCCCTGTAAATTGATGCACATGAGCTTATTCAATATTCTCAACCCGTAAATGAAATTTAAACCAACTATTATTTGTAATTGAAACTTGATGATACATTATTTATGCTTGCTAAATTCAATATTGGTTAGTAAATCTGAACTTCAATGACTTTGATGATATTTTTGAATTTTATAAGGTGGCGTTGAAAAAAGATCTACTTTTGTTGTAACAATAACAAATGTCACAATAACTTGTTAATAATTTTATTGGAGTTGTCGTTCTTCATCAGTTTTTGTGTTTTTCAATCTATCAATAGAAATGGCTCCAAAACTGAGTATTCAAGAAAAAATTGAAATAGTATTGCTATATGGCAAAAATTATCATAGCACAAGAGAAGTAGCTGAAATTTTCAATGGTAGGCAACCAGACCAAAATTTACATTTCACTACGGTGGCAAAGATATTGCAAAAATTTAAGAAAACTGGTTCGGTTGAAAACAACTTTAAAAGTGTTCACGTTAAGCCTGTTGTAAATAATGTAAGCAATGTTTTACTGACAGTCACTGAGACACCAAAAGTTTCGACAAAAATTATGGCAGAAATGGCAGAAATGTCTCAAATTTCTGATAGACGACTTTTAAAGAAATATCACTTTCACGCATACAACCAAAATTTGTGCAAGTACTGCGAGAGAGGGATTATGACGCTCGATTTTATTTTTGTGCATGGTTCCAGGGAGTGTTAGAAGACAATCGTGATGCGTTGCATACAAAACTCTTGAGTTGAATTGAACTGTGAGAAATTTCTCAAAAAATGTGCTATTTTCTGACGAAGCAACTTTTACCTCAAATGGTGTCATCAGTTCTCAAAATTGTGGATGGTGGGCAGGTCGTAATCCTAATTTTATTATTGAAACCAAGGACCAAAGTCTCAAAGTGAATGTATGATGTGGAATTTTAAACGAGCGAATTGTAGGTACCTTCTTTTTTAGACAAAATTTAAATGGCGAACGGTATTTGAACTTTATATGGACCGATATATCTACATTTATCGACAACCTACCATTACAAGAGCGGATTCGTTTATTCTTTCAACAAGATTGGGCTTCCATTTTATCTACGAATGTTGTGCGGGAGTGGTTGAACAATGAGTTTGGTGAGAAGTGGATACGATAATCAAGTAATCCTTGGCCTGCTAGGTCTCCAGACCTAACGCCGTGTGATTTTTTTCATGGGGTTACCCTCAGAGCAATGTTTATAAACAACGCCCATTTCGAAATGAAGAGCATTTAGAAATTTGTATAAGGAATTGTACAGCACTGATCAACAGAACTATGTTGAAAAATGTTCGCCGCGAAATGTTTCCCAGAACAATTCTATGTATGGAACGCGAAGGTGGTCACGTAAAAGATCGAAAATTTGTACATTGTTTGTATATTGTTTTTTTTTTTAATTTTTCTACATCCACCTAAACAATACTAAATTTAATTAGGAAATACCCACTGAGCAAAAACATACCCGGGATGTTCATAAACGTTTAATTCTTGTACCAGTGACGACGTTTCTGAGAAAATATAATTCATAAGTTATGGAGACGTAATATTGCGATGTTATCCTAAGCATTGTCACTAATACAGACCGAAAAATCATCACAGCTTTATTTCGTTCCAAACGAACTTTGAGACATCTTTAAAAGATCTTGGTGATTTATTTATAGGAATGTGTCTTATTTATATCTTTCGGATGTTCTGGTTTCAGAACATTTCAATACCATGGGGATGTCGAAGATAAGTTTGGTGGTTGAGGAATATGACGTAACTGATTCGTTGCAAAAACGTTATCATGTGGTCTTGTGCTTTTTAACCGACGAAACCAAAAAGGAGGAAGTTCTCTAGTCGACGCCTATTTTTTTCCTATGTATGATCACGCATAACTTTTTACTGTGACGTCCGATTCCGAAGTTGGTCCCATTTGAATTTGAAGGATGAAATCCACCCTTGAGGGTAGCAAAATGAAGGATATTGATCACTCACCCTCTGAATTCTGGTCCGTTAACCGATTCTATCAGGCGTAACTTTGTACTGGGTTCCTCGATTTGGATGATTCTTCCTTTATTAGATAGGGTATAACTCATTGTTGATCATATTTGAAGTCCGAATGAAATTATCTACCCTCACTGGTAGAAAAATAGGAAATAATTGATTTTTCACTTGTGAACATTGGCACACATATGTAGTTGACAATGACAGATCGCAATTGTCATTATTTTTGTTCTCCTACATCCGTCACAATCATCATATTCTATGAGAGGATGGAATGATATACAAAGTATTGAAATAAACTAACCAGAACAACAAAAATAATTTATATTACAACAAATAGTAAAAGTAGATAATCATATTATTCAACTGGTAATAGTTGAAGTAAGGTGGGGAAGTAAGTATTTTGGAAGTATTAAAAAACAAGTAGGTGGTAATTAGTAGATTTCAGCCACAAAAAATAGAAAATCAAAAAATTTTCAACAAAAAATTAAACCGTCGAAATACGGAACTGAAAAGTAAAAAATAAAATAAACCTTCTTAGTCTCAATAACTAAGCTCCCAAACTAATGGAAGTAACTAATTCTGAGTGAGCGCCAAACGAACAATCAACGAAGATCATTAAATTACTTCAAAAAAATTATCAGAATGTCACCGCGCAACTCGATGGCATCATTTTTCGCCTTACCTAATTCATTTGCTTGTTTGTTTGGCGCCGACTGAAAATTAGTTACTCACATTAGCTTAGGAGCTTAGTTATTGAGACTAAGGTTTATTTTATTTTTTACTTTTCAGTTCAGTATTTCGTCGGTTTAATGTTTTGTTACAAGATTTTATTCTTTGTCTGCTCTAACCCAACCTATCCTCAAATAAGTGGCGGTATTTCATTTATCGTTCATCGATCTCTTGTGCCGGTTTTATACTACTAAGTGAGTTTTTTCAATGATCAAATTATTGATGGTATTTATTACCTATCTACAAGAAAATCTATATGTGAAAAAAAAAGTTATGTGTCACATCATCATATTTCATCTACTAGGAGGGTGATTATTAAAATCTCAATATGATGGTTTGATTTGTTTGTTGCTGGAAATTTGCACCCTCATTCCAAGAATCCACAGGAAATATTCTTAACACGGTTGGAAACTATATATTGATATATTTATGGCCCCAGGTATCTATATCATCATGGACAATAAGGCAATACATTTGAATTGTATCACAACTCTCAACTTCAACATGATATATGGATCGACACTATAAACATTGGAGTATTTCTATATTTTATTGTTATGGCCAATACTCAAAAAAGCAACTGAAAAGGATTATTATCGAACTCATGCGAGGCAATGAGAAATACTTCTGTCAGCATTGTTAATAAAATATTTCAATATATATTTTTTTTAGGTGCAGTACGGAAAGTTGTCCAAACTTTTTCGGATTGTTCATTCGATAAAATAGTCATGGAATGGCTACGACATGAAAAACAATGATTATTAAGGGAAACCAAAAACTGAGGCTGTCATCGCAATGAAAACTGAAAGTTCAGGTTCAGCGTACCCTCCTTGGATTTGAAAAGTTTTTAGTTTCGGGATTTCAGTAAATAATAATAATTATTATATTTTATTTTTATGAGAAATGTATATTTTTCATTTGATGTTCCATGTGTTGATATATATTTTTTATTTCAAATTCGAGTTTACTTAAATGATGTATCCCGCCAACATATGAATAGTTTTGTTGTACCTATCGTCCCTATTCAACATATAGATTCAACTGAATCACAAAATATTTATCAATAATTACCTGAATATATATAAACTTTTATTAACTGGACGTAATCATTCAATTGATTTTTTATTGATACCTTCTAATAATCTGTCTTGTCATTTATAACTGACCATGATTTATAGTAATATAATCTCGACTGAAGACAGATAGCATAATATGAAGCTTAGGCACAAATGAATATATCATTTGTGTCAAAATTTATGCTTGATAGTGTATTGTCAAATATTTCAATAATTTTCGTAGGAAAGCTCTAAAATATTGACTTGACATACATTGTAAATAATCCATCAATAACATATGTTGGAAAAATAAATTTAGGTATATTATGATGTACTTAATACATCCAAAAGAACCTAAAAAGAAGAGACTTGAGACATAAAACAGCTCAGTTGTTGTTACTCTTTGAGGAAGTTCTTTTCCCGTAAGAAAGTAGTTTCAAATGATGTGAAAAAAAAGGCTTGTTATGAAACGGTTTCATTACACATACTCGTACATAAGTACTTTTTGTAACAGAACAGTTTCAGATAACGTATCAGATTCGATTTTTATATAACGTATCTGCGATTTTGTTATGTTGGTGGACATATAACGACTCTAAAATGGTCATTGGAACGTTATGGGCACAATAATCATCACTTAACAATGTATCTAGGTTACCATATAATAACGTTGATACTATGAGTTTTTGCACAGTGGGTAATGTATTATTAAGTTTTAATTATAAATATTAGTTGGTTTAAATTTTATTTACTGGTTGAGAATATTGAATAAGCTCATGAGCATCAACATACAGGGCATGGCTACACCTAGTAACAAGACTAAATTGTGTTTTCATAATTAATGTCTATTCCACCAATATTTGATTAGTTCTGACCCAAACTTATGTGATTCAGGTTATTAAACCTGTTTCCAGATAAAACAAGAATGTATAATGTTTCTTAGCAAGGGTAGAGGAATAAAATGGCATTTTTGTTTTTTTTTTCAATTTGGTTCAAAATTGGTACATGAGGTTCTCGTTGGATTCCAAAGACATTTTCTCTATAATTTTTTTCGATATCTTGTCAATTTGACCCCTTTTTCTGCACCACAGACAACTTTTGTTGAAATTCCCGACGAATCTGAGGTCACATGCAGAAACTAACCGCCATTAGAGTTTTCCAGAAATTACAATAACACATTTTTTCCCACATGTAGCCAACTTTATGACGGACACTGTATCACCATAAAAGAGATTTACCTGGACGCCTATGTGATGTCCTTTAGTTGAAGAATTTTATTGGTATTCTGATTGTACACTTTCGCTAGTGGTGAACAATGACCTACTTGATATAACTGGGTATTATGCTCGCATCGAAATATTAAATTATATAAGAAATTGAAGAAATCGTAGATATTTCAACGGAATAAATGAGGAGAATGGAATCTGTCGAACTGAGAACATGAAGTATTTCAAGTTCGAAGCAAAACTTTTTAAAAAGTTCACCGCAAAAATTTCTAATGGGAACTTGAATCCATTAAACTTTGCTGATATTTTGATGGAATTGAAACATCGCAGTAACGCGAACAGAAAAATTTAGAAGAAATTAACCCATGAACTCATCAGTTTAACCTACAGGGGACGTCGAAATTACGCCTCGAGAAATAAAAAAAGACTTTCGAATTTTTGGAGATCGTTTGTCATAGAAAAGAATTCATTCTTTCCTAAAATAATTATATAAAAATGTTGGGAGCGTGATTTTCTGATAGAACACAAAAGTCCTTGATCCCATGTCCTGTTTTTCAAAAAGGGGTGAGAAATTATCAGTTACTTGTGATATAAAAATGTTTATTATAGAAAAAATATCATTCCAATATTCTGGTCGATTTTCTTTTATATTTGAGTAATGGAAAATAGTGGCATTTCAAACGAATTTTTGAATTATATCTTCGAGCAGGATTCGAACCTACGACCTCTAGTTCTCTATCTTGATGGCATGATATCTTTTCTACCTTATTAATCCATCCCGACAATAGACCAACATTGAATTGTAGAAAAAAGTGATCTTCGAGGTGCAGATGGAACCTTGTGTCTTCGAGAGCACAGTTGGTAGAGCGTATGACGAGAGATCTAGAGGTCGCCGGTTCGAATTCTGCTCGAAGATGTTTTTTTTCTATAATTTAAAATTCGTCTGAAATGCCATAATTTTCCATTACTCATATATATTCATAGAAGCTATTTCCCGTTTTCGAATTTTTTTTATATTACTATCGCTTCAATTAGGCGGGCCTGAAACATATGGTTCAACCCACAGGAGATTCCATATTTCCGTTTCGCGTATACATTATTCAATAACAATTGAAGCTTGATAGAATTACCGAAATAACGACAAAGACTTTCTCAGTTTAACCCACAGCAAATCCATTTTAAAAACATCCCAATTTCTTTGTGTCCCTAATGAATTGAATACGAATTTTTTACATTTCGATAGACAAATACCATTTCATTTGTAGCTCCAGCAATATAAGGTGAATTTGACATATTTTCAAGTAGCCAAGTAGTTTGTTATAGAATACTGGGTTTCTGATGATTAATTCTAGTACTGAAGTTTCATCTGCTATAAATTCATTACTCGGAGCAAACTCTATAGTTTGAACTCTTAATTGGAAGGCTCACTCTCATTACCTAATCTCAAAGTTGAATTCGATTGCCTTTCAATTCAGAAATTTGCGGCATGTACTCAATATAGATCAATTGACACAACTCTACTATGCACAAGTTGAGAGTAGGCTACGATACGGTGTAATATTTTGGGGTTTATCTACCCTAGCAAAAGATATCTTCGTTGCACAAAAACGAATTTTACGAGCAATGACGGGGCTTTCACAGACTGATTCATGCAGAGATATATTTAAAAAACTGAAAATATTAACGTTGCCATGTCTAGTCATATCAGAGATGAGTATGCTAGTATTTGACAATAATGATGAAATATATGTGAGGAACAAACAAAATCATAATTTCAACACGAGACAAAAGAATGATTTTTCAATTCCATTTGGAAAATTCAAAATAACTCACCAATCTCCCAGTCATATGGCTCCTAGAATATACAATGCTCTTCCTTCAAATGTGAAAGAATGCTTCACAAAACAATCATTCAAACATAAGTTGAAATCCTTTTTGACAGAACAGTGTTTTTATAGACTGGATGAATATTTGTCGTAGCAGTCTGCTGTGAAATCAATTTTATCTTTTTAGTATTATTTCATTCAAAATTTACGTGTGTAGATATATAAACATTTTGAATGTAAGCAACTGACTTTTTCCATATGGTTTGTAACTGTCTTAAGGAAATAAAAAATTATTATTATTATTATTATTATTAACTGAAAAAATCAGCAAATTTGGACTTTTTCACTGTTTAATCAAGCTCTAGAAAGTTGGTATGGAAGTTCGTTGTAGTAGGAAATACGAGACTATCTGTATATTTTTATTTGTTTCATTTTTTTTATTCATACACCATCCAACAGCCGAAGCCAATTACAGGATGGGAAAAATCAACAGTACAAAAATACATTAGATATAGTATGAATTAATCTAGTGATTAAAAATCAGAACAATTCACACTATCAATTAGAGAGAGATATGCAAATCAGTACATACACTGAAAAAAAACTTCTTGTGATTGAAGAAAAAAGTTTATATACTGATTTGCCTACTACCAGTCAGTATAACAGTAAGAAATTCTTCAGCAATGCTCTTTTTATTATATCAGCAACTTTACAATGGAGAATATCAAAGGAATCTTGAGAAGACATATAATCTGAACAAATTCTATACATGGGTGAGAATCGAAGTGAGTTAGAATGAGGTGTGTGAAGATAAAAGAAAGATTTGTCTCTCACTGGCAATCGAGGAACATGTATATCAATGAGAGATAGTAAATGAGGACAATCAAGTTTGTTATTGAGTAATTTGTATAGAAAAAGTACGGCGAGAAACCAATAAGGATATTTCAAATCTGCTTGATAGTGTTAATTGAGGTAATCCTCTATCTGGATAATTACCATCGGTCTTATACCAAAATTGTTTGATAAATTTTCGCTGAATTTTTTCAATGTTATTTGCATGAATATCATATCCAGACAACCGATGCATACTCCAGTTTGGACCTAACGAAATCATTGAAAATTAACTTCAGGGACTCATTTTGTTCCATTGATTTTGAATTCCATATGATGAAGCCCAGTGTTTTATGAGTTTTAGCGACCGTTTCAGTTATATGATCAACAAAGGTTAGCTTAGCATCAAAGATCACTCCCAATTCCTTGAACTGATAACATCTATCTAGTAAATTATTATCGATATGGTAGGTATACTCAATTATATGTTTTTTTCTCGTGAAGGACATATATTTACACTTTGTTATGTTAAGGGGCAATAAGTTAGAATTACACCAGATGTTAAGTCTTTCAAGATCCTCTTGAAGTAATGTACAATCCTGGAGGTAATTGATTGTCGTGAGTAGTTTACAATCGTCAGCATATAATAAAATATTGGACTGCAGGGTCAGGCAGATGTCATTTATGAAGATGGTAAACAAAAGAGGTCCCAGAATTGATACCTGTGGAACACCAGATGAAGCTGATATTTCAGTAGACTTGAACCCATGGTACTGAACATGCAGTTTTCTGTTCGTCAATCATGCCACCTGTCTTAGAAAGTTAGGTCCTGGATGCTTTTGATCAAAAAGTTCATGTAAAAAGACGCATAAATATGCTGAAGTTACTAAGGCAATTTTTAGCGTCGGTCATTTTTCCGACAGTGTTAAGCTTCAATTCTATTTATCAAAGAAAAAATAAAGCAAATGATACATGCATTTGGAAAATAAACCCGTACACTGCTGTGAGCCACCTAGAGTACATTACGGATATGTTTCTGAAATATGGAACACTTGGATCTTGGTAAACACCTGAAACCAGTGCTCATGTGGTAACTCTGAATGTATTGATTGAATATTGCCTGACTTCGCAGAAGCATCTGTGAAGTGAAACTTCCATAACTTACCATCAGATATAATAGATATTATTCAGAAAAGTAGCTGTTTCCTAATTGATAGTTGGTCCACCATACCGATATTTTAAAAGGTAGTGATGATGTATGATCAAATCAGGAACATTTTCAGAATAATTTGCTGATGGTCATCAGGATTAATGATACCTAGAACCTTCATGCTATATCAATCAAGTACTTGGGCAGTACTTTGGTCGCGAGACTTCACTGCTCAGAAGGTGTTCATTAGTAATACCTCAGATCCCCAGGTCGTAAGGTATTCAGCTCTAGGGTTATGGCAGTAACAGTATTATCAAAATTATTCAACGATTTCAAAACAAAGTACTAAGGAACATCATTGATGCTCCGTGGTACTGCCGCGACAAAGATATTCACCGGGACCTTGCAATGAATAATTTCGATCAGACCATGTGAAAGTTCGCAAGAAAACATGACGACACTGAGGAATTGATGAGGAACCTTTGAGATAGTCAACTGGTAGGCGGTTTTAAGTGTAGGGTGTAGGTAATAATTAGAGTACCTAATTCAGAGATTTCACACACGGTGGTAGTTTAGGTCAAAACATAATTACTTATGACTTCTGATCAGATGGTGACATATTTACTAATATTATAAAGAGGTAATTTTTCGTTTGTTTGTATGTAGGGTGTGATTTCTGGAACTACTGAACATATTTTAATTTGTTTCTCTCCATTAAAAACCTAAACTATCCCTGAATAACATAGGCTATAATTCATGTAAATGAAGATGGGTTTTCTGTTAGAAATCTCAATATTTGTGAGGACTAGTTATGAATACAAGGTATGCTAATAGTGATCAGAGCAAAGCTATAACGAATGTATTGAATGAAATTTGCATGAAATAATGATTATGATGAATTAAAAAAATCCTTGTTCACTGAATCTATTTGTTTTCAAACGCAAGAACACATTTTTCAAGAATGGTAAATGAGAGGTATTTGAGCTCACTCATTAAGCAATAGACAGAGGTCAATGGGTTGATTTTGATAGGTTCGCATCTTTGGAAACATCATTTTCATTACCACTGAAGTGGCCACTTGAATTCAAATCGACTGATTGTTTGATATTCAGAGACCATAACATTTATTGATGTTTTTTCACGAAGATTGTGTTTACTAATATATTTTTGGTAAGTTATGAGTAAACAAGATTTTCTGAAGTAAGGTTTGTGATTTCGAGTACAATAGCTTCTTCGAAGAAATGTGATGAGGGATGAGGATTTGGCAATAATCTGAAATTGGAAGTTTTAAAACAAACCTCACCTCATTTTACTCACAAAATTATTTTGATGCATTAATTGGCGGCTGATTTTTTCAAAAAAATCAATAGCTCTTCTTGAATCAAACAATTATTCAAATTCGAAAACGTGATTCGCCTTTCGTCAAATATCCATAACTGTTGAGAACTTTTTGTTCGGCATTTAATCAGAAAACAGTAGTCGATCAAGGGTGGATCCAAATGGTTATCCAGTGGTCATAAGGATTATGACGCCCATGCGCCTTAGCCAGCTGGAAATTTTCCTCTCAATTTTCTGCTCAATTTACCCAATGAATTTAATATCGTACCATACCCGATACGATGAACACACAATTACAAGAACTGAGATAGTGCGTGGACCTGCACCACCCCTATCTTGCTGGATTGAATTATGTTTCTGGAACAATTCGCTTGCAACTATAAACTGTTGCCAGATAACACTCCAGTTCGAGCAATGCAGTTATTAACGAATATAAACTATGGCTGACCAAAGGACTGGGGAATACGAACACTCCACAGACACTTCCTGAGCTCATAGGAAGATATGACTCTGAAATGTATCAAAACACTAATAATATTCTTGCTGCAGTACCAGTTAGTGTAGCTACGGCAGAGAGGCCCCTTTCTACTCTACGTCGGTTGGTAACCTCGAGTTTCAATGGCTGAAGACCGCCTCAAGGCTCGTTTACATTTGGAAAGTTTACTGGCGGAAAGTTCATGCCCCTAGTGAACTTGCCAGTACTAAACCAGACTAGAGTGCGACTTCCCCCTGCGGGCAAGTAGCAAGCAAAGTTGAGGCGGCCAGTTCAGTTGCCAACTTGCCTGTCCAGAAGTGTAACTCTCTGCGTGTAAACCCAAACGCTTGATAAGTACCAGGGAAAAATGGTGAAAAATAAGGTGGAACAGTGACCAAATGAATACATTCTCAAATATTTATGAAGAGTATAAAGTTTAATGAAAGAGGGAATTTTGTGGCATAGTGGACGAATTGAATCAAAGAAAAAAGTATTATCAAGTGGTAGTCAAACCCACGACCTTATGATTTCTAGCCAAACGCTCTACCATCTGAGCCATTCGACGACATAGGAATCGACAGACACTCATAAATCCTTTCCTTCCATAATTTAATATTCATGTTAGAAAGGAATCGAAAATCAAACGTACTTATCACTGGCCGTCGAGATCCATTACCTGTCACTCAACTTCATCGTCATTCGAAGATTTCAGTAGCGGATTCAAGCAGATGATAAGATTTAGCCAAATAGATAAGGTGAAAGTGGAAATATTGTGTCCGAAATACATATAATGAAAGAGGGAATTTGGTGGCATAGTGGACAAATCAAATTAAAGAAAGAAAGCATTCTCAAGTGGGAGTCGAACCCACGACCTTATGATTTCTAGCCATACGCTCTACCTCCTGAGCCATTCGGGGACATATGAATCGAAACACACTCGTGAATCCTTTCCTTCCATAATTTAATATTCATGTTAGAAATGAATCGAAAATCAAACGTACTCAAGGATTGACGAGTGGTTGTCGATTCCTATGTCCTAGAATGGCTCAGATGGTAGAGCGTATGGCTAGAAATCATAAGGTCGTGAGTTCGACTCTCACTTGAGGATGCTTTTTTTCTTTAATTTAATTTGTCCACTATACCTAAAAATTCCCTCTTTCATTATATGTATTTCGGACACAATATTTCCACTTTCACAGTATAAAGTATAGTACTTCATTTTGAATGCAATCAATGGTTCATCTAAACATTTCGCTGTGTACGTTTGTGACCTAATACGGAGTGGTTGTTAGATTTTTCTCATTGTACCTTCCCAATGATTAATATCTCTAGAGGGTCAGTTACATTTGGATGGTTTACTGGTGGAAATTACTTGCCACCAGTAAACTTACCAGTTGCAAACGAGAAGGGAGTGCGACTTTCTACTTGCCGGCAAGTAGCAAGCAGAGTTGAGGGAGAGGCTAGTTTAGTGGCCATTTTTTCTGTCCAGACGAGTAACTCTCTGCGTGTAAACCCAAACGCTTGGCAAGTGGCAAGAGAAAATTGTGAAAAATGAGGTGGGATAGTGACCAAATAAATACATTTTCAAATATTTATGAGAAGTATGAGGTGAAGTACTTCATTTTTAATGCATATATCTATTAACTTCGTTGTGTATGTTTGTGACCTAATGCTGAGTGATTGTTGGATTTTTCTCATTGTATCTTCCAAATGATCAATATCTCTAGAGGATCATTTACATTTGGATAGTTTACTGGTGGAAATTACATGCCAGTAGTAAACGGAAAGAGAGTGCGACTTTCTACTTGCCGGCAAGTAGCAAGCAAAGTTGAGGGGGAGGCTAGTTTAGTGGCCAACTTTCCTGTCCAGACGTGTAACTCTCTGCGTGTAAACCCAAACGCCTGGTAAGTGGCAGGAGAAAATTGTGAAAAATGAGGTGGGACAGTGACCAAATAAATGCATTTTCAAATATTTATGAAAAGTATAAGGTATAGTACTTCATTTTGAATGCATTTATCTATTAATTTCGTTGTGTACGTTTGTGACCTAATGTTATAAGGCTGGACTACGGGGTGTTGTGAATTAACACACCACACCTGTAATACCAGACATAATTCGTTAGATTGGAAAAAACAGTATTGAGAGCATCGACTATCTGAATAGCGTCGAACCGGATATGATCTATGGGGCGGTCAACATAGATCAAGTTCCTTTCTTTCAATACCGAAACATGGGCTGTTTATTCAGGAAATACTACCGTTCAGAAAGATTCGAGAAGTTATTCATAAAAGAAGATAAATAAAAGAATGCACTCATAAAATGTTAAGAATGTACATATATATTTAATAAAAAATTACACAATTCTCTCAATCGTCTATGGACGAATGATAAGCAACAATCTTCATACAATGAAAACTAATGTAGCGTATTGGCAGATAATTCTGCAGTGGGCTACACAATAGGAATAATTTTACTAAAAGAACAATCTTGAAATTCAATTGCCACAAACGGCTAGAAATAATTCTCTTTTGAGATCTTTGTAATCCTGCAAACTATGGAGATACTTTTCAGACATATACACATTTCCAAAGGTTGGGTTTTGCCATAAACATAAATATAGAAAAACTTACATATCTACCCTTGTTTCACACTTATTCACTCGAGTAGGTTTTTACACGACAATTAGTCTTAAATGTATTAGTAGGTCGATTAGTTCCGCGTCAATTGGTTATTATATTTTAATTCGTCCGATATAGTAGTAATCGCTTAATACGGCTATGGCTTTTCTGAGAGATCGTGAACTATGGAATTGCTGACTCCCGTTGTATTATCTCTGTTCTGGAAGCGTTGACAAAATAGACAATTTGTGGAAAACTATACTGTTCACTCGTGTTTTTACTAAGAGCTTCAATACTTGATTTGAATTGGCTGAGTTTCTATGTTTGCTGGAGTTCACTACACTGATTTGGAAACTCTCATTATTACTGTACGATACTGTAGTTCGACTGACTTTTTAACCTAACTTTTGAGAGTGACATATTCTTTGGTTCACTGTGGAACCCCGACTGACTATTTTGATCTCGAATTCGCGTTTTTATATGATCTTTAACACGGAAGCTAGGGGCGGGACTTAGGTTGTTGTGGGCAGATAACGAGGTAACTCGTAAAACTGATAAGGGCCTTGTTTTGCTGGCTATATTTATGACTAACCCGCGTTTGCTTATCTCTGTTATAATTGGATACCCTTTTACTGAATGACAGGTATTTATGGTGGGCTGTCTGATGGTCGCTGAACTAATGACCACACAAGGGTGAATTATGAGTCCAGACGTTGCATTTGTTTACTTCAATTAATGATGCTGGTTAGTGATGCTCTCATTATCTAGTTATTAATGTCTTTCCGGGTAAAGATTTATGTTTCTTTTAACTGCCCTGTTTTTATCGACTTTGGACGTGTGTCAAATTTATGACGGTGTTTTGGTAATTATTTAAACTGACTTCCTTATCTCGCAGTGAATGTACCAAGTAGCAATCAATAATCTTTGTTTACTCTCCTAGATGAATTATTTATGTATCCGGTATACAATGATTACTTCTTGATAATTATTTTTAAATGCATTTTAATTGTCTTCCAATAACAACGTATGGTTTTAACGAGCGTATGCTTATCAGCTGTTTCAGTCTAGCATGTGGTCCATATTGACCTTTACTGTTTATCAAGAATGTTACGTTGTTTTGTATCGTGGAAAAGTTTCTCTGTGATAACGTGGCTTAACACTAATGCTGAGTGGTTGTTAGATTTTTCTCATTGTATCTTCCAAATGATCAATATCTCTAGAGGGTCATTTACCTTTGGATAGTTTACTAGTGGAAATTACCTGCCAGTTGTAAACGGGAAGAGAGTGCCACTTTCTACTTGCCGGCGAGTAGCAAGCAAAGTTGAGGGGGAGGCCACCTTTCCTGTCCAGACGTGTAACTCTCTGCGTGGCAAGTGGCAGAAGGAAATTGTGTAAAATGAAGTGGAACAGTGACCAAATGAATTTTTGAATAATTATGAGAAGTATGAAGTATTGTGGGATATGAAACAAAATGAACTTATTTTATTTTATACGTTTTAGTACACGGCTTAAATAAAAGCTTGTCTTCAAAAAGTTGTTTATCAGTTATTTTATTTTCATGTACGCACAAATTTTCACAGAAAGGTCCGATTCTGATGATTCTTCCTTCAATGGATAGGGTATACTTCAAAGTTGTTCCCATTTGAATAAGGAAAGAACTCTACCACGCATAACTTTGTACGGGGTTATCCGATTCAGATGATTCTTTTTTTATTATATAGGGTATGCTTTGAAGTAATCCCCAAAAATAACACCCTCTTGGGTAGAAAAATAGGGGATGATTTATTGATTTTACACCTGTGAACCGATTCTGTTGAAACTTGGCACATACATATGTAGTTCTGATGACACTACAACATAATGGAGGCCCGGAGTTAATCTGATGATGGAGACGTAATAAAGTCGAGGAATCTCCTCAATAATTCACAGAGGCTACCTCGTGTTTGGAGTAATATGTACATATATAATTACATGTCCTGACTAACTGACTCACTGATCGACTGATATACGATCAACGCCCAGATCAAACCGCTGGACCTAAGAACTAAAATTTTTACTGCATATTTTTTGATATTCCATCCCTAAACGGGTGAGTAGGGCGTGAAAGTGAAAGTACAATTGATTTTGAAATTGGAGTCATGGAAATTAGTATTTGGGCTCTTCTTCATAAATCAAGATGAATGTGTTCTAGGGGTTTTGAAAAGGGGTAAAATGAAGGTTGAATGTCGGTATAGTTAGTTTCAAAGTTAGGATCATGGAAATTGGTTTTGGGGTATTCTAATATGAATTGTCTAAATAAATATATGTCTGGAAACGCTTCCTTTTCAAGATACAGGGTGTTGAAGTTCCATTTTTATCTTCGTTTTTTTTAAATAACTTTCGAAATATTGACCTTAATTGAACAAAAATTGGTATTGGGAGGTTTTTTGAGGTGTCAAATTCTTACCAAATAATATTATTGCTCTTACTCGTAGGGGGCGCCACCTACACGTCTTTTTCTGTTTTGAAGATTCATAACTTTTTTGAGCGTACTTCTAGCACATTTTTCAGTAAAAAAAATCAATTCCTTTATCATATCTACGAAAAAAATATACCATTGTTACAAGTCGCTATAAGCAACCGTTTTCTAGATATTTGAGAATTCCAAGTCGATTATTTGATAATCGATGCGTGTTGAAGTTATTACCATTATTTTGCATTTTTCACAAGAATGCTTAGGAAATGAATTTGACGTTTAAGTAACTGGTTTTTGTTTTTTGTAGGGGTATTCTATTTATTTAAACTCGTTTGAAATAATTATTTTTGTATCAAGGGTGCGGAATCTGTACTTGTTTTAATAAAAGTTGCGAGAAATATCAACATTTTATTTCAAGAAATTTTGAATATGTAGAATAAAATGAAATAAAGTAAACTGAATTGTATTCAAATGAATTGTTCAAAGTGTCCACCTTCAGCGAAGATACAGGCATTCAGTCTATTAGTCATTGAATCTAGTACTGGCTCAAAAATTATTGGTGTGTTTCTTATTGTATCACAGGCGTCTACTATTCGGTTTCTCAGATCTTCCTCGTTCGCTACTAGAGTTTTATAAACTAGTGACTTCAAATGCCCCCGAAAATGAAAATCTAGCGGGCTTAGATCTGGGGACCTTGGTGCCCACTCCTGGTTAGGTTTTTCTACACCACTACCGATCCATCGATTTGGATAGACAGTGTTAAGGAATGCTCCGGCTACATCGCTTAAATGGGCCGGAGCCCCATCATGCATAAACCACATGCGGATACGAATTTCTAATGGTATATTCTGAAGTAGTCATATCCTAAAATATCTCTTCCTTTTCTAAAAAGTCTCTGTAAGTTACGCCATTCAGTCGGAACGGAAGAAAGAAAGAACCTCTCAAGTATTTATCAATTATTGCCGCCCATACATTTATAGAAAATTGATACTGATAATGTCTTTCACTAAATGCATGCGGATCTTCCAGAGTCCAAACATGGTTTGTGATAGCATTTCCGGAAAAGTTTGCCTCGTCCGTGTAGAGTACATATCTTAAAAATTGAGGATTTCCAGCCAATTTTCTCAAAAACCACCGGCACATAGTAATGCGTTGGGAAAGTCTCGTGGCGAAGGAGCTTGTACCCTTTGAATATGTTATGGATAAAATCGGTGATCGTGGATAATTCTCCAAACTGTGGACTGATTAGAATTGAGAGCTTCAGCAATTATTCTTGTACTTGTTTCTGGATTTTTCACGAGAGCGTTCAAAACAGCTTCTTCCAATTCTGGGGTTGGGACTGCTCGTGGTCTTCCAATAATATCAGCTGCCTTCTCAAAGCTACCTGTTTCTGCCAAACGACGGTGTAGACTTATAATGTTGGAGCTGAAGGCAGTACTCGATTAGGAAATCGCTCCTGGTAAATACGACTTGCTTCGCGCGCATTGCCATCCGCAAGGCCATAAATGAATTGCATATCGGCTAGATGAGCATTATTGTTTAAATAATCCATTTTTTTAAAGTTAGTGTTTTAAAACTTACAGAAACTTCAACAAAACGTTTGACTGTTACATAATAAGTAATTACCAAAACTACGCACTTAAACGTCAAATTCATACCCTAAGCATTCTTGTGAAAAATGCAAAATAATGTTATCAACTTCAACACGCATCGATTATCAAATAATCGACTTTACACAATTTTCAAGTCCAAATATCTAGAAAACGGTTGCTTATAGCGACTTGTAACAAGGGTAGCTTTTTTACGTAGATATGCTGGAAGAATTGGTTTTTTACTGAAAAATGTGCTAGAACTACGCTCAAAAATGTTATGAATCTTCATAAAAGAAAAAGACGTGTAGGTGGCGCCCCCTACGAGTAAGAGCAATAATAACATCAGGTTCGAATTCGAAACCTCAAAAAACCTCTCAATACCAATTTTGGTTTGATTAAGGTCAGTATTTCGAAAGTAATTCAGAAAAAAACGAAAATAAAAATAAAACTTCAACACCCTGTATCTTGGAAACGAAGCGACATATATTTATTTGGACAATTCATATTAGAATATTGTGAGGAATCACTTTCTGAAGTTTGTCAAAGTACTTTTGAATCACCCTGTATAGGAACTCCGTTAGTTGTCAAGTTGGGGTCGCAAATAGAAGAAATATGTATTTCATTCTCTTTAGAAATTCAACCCCTAAATGGGGAGAAATGGGGGATGTAAGTTTGTATGGGGGTTTTTAAACCTTTTTAAACAGGGGGTCAAAGTTTGTGTGAGAGTTCCGTTAGTTTTGAAGTTAGGTTCATAAAAATTAATATTTTGAGTCTTTGTTACAAATAAAAAAATACGTGTTTCAGTATTCTTAGAAATTCCGTCCCTAAAGGGGTGAGTGAATTTGTAATAGTCGTCACGAAAAATACTGAGCTCCAAAAATAATGCTGAGTCGGCGCCAAACAAACAATCAACGAAGATCATTACATTACTCTAAAGAAATGACAAAAAAAAAATACATAAAAATGCAACGTGAAATCCCCAGCGAATAACAATAACCTTCCAAAAATTCGCTCTCCGCACGACCACTCGCAACGACGTGTGCCCTCACGTATGTGCCCGTTTGGTCAGAAATTTTGAGAGTATGAATAATTCACACATAACGCATCTTTTTCTCCTTTATTTGAAACAATTCCTTCCATATTATGGACCACTGGTATTGAAATTATTGATGTAAAGTTATTTTTTGTGGACACATTTTTTGTTTTCGTAATCACAATCTTAAAAAATTGAATTACGAGATTGCAGAATGGAAAGTTTATTGGTGCGAATTCGTTAGCCCATTCATCTTGTATCGGTTATGTTCATTATTTCATTCTTTCCGAATTGTTGGAGGTTACAAACCCAAAAGAAATGTTGGCACCTAATAATGATATCATTGTAAGTTGTAATCATAAGAATGACATAAAAATAATTACAAATATTCATGGCGATGATTCAATGAATATAAGTACTCACCTAAATTAACCACATTTCCCAACCTAATAAAATTTCTAAAAGATTTTCACCAATTTAAACCTAATTTAGCGTTAATCAATTCTTTCTAAACACTATCATTTGTTGATTCTCAAAACACTGGCATTTTCAGTTGTCTACTTTCAGTGAAGCGTTTTGAAAGTTCTAATGTTTGGTTCTAAGAGTGTTCCCCACTTGGGGAAATCAAGTGAGGAAGCTAAATCAGTGGCGTTCTAAGCGTACAGAAGTGAATGTGCAACATTTTTTTTAAAGAATTGTTCTGTTCCGCTTCCTTTGACTCACTTCATGACTTCCCCCGATGAGGCATTAATTCGGTTCTACTTCAATGCTCATATGAGATTGTAGGTGTGATTATGTAAATTGTGAAATAGTATGCATAAATGAAGTCTTACATGAATTCCAGAGTTGTTGGATATTTCAAAGGGAAACTCATTAATATTATCAGGCAAATCAGTATATCAGCTGAACTATTGGAGAAAATAAGATTCAATGGAATATAAATACTAGTGAATAATGTGAATATACACATGGATTCGATCATATGCCACTCCAATAAACTTCAAATTATCAAGTCAAATTCCACGAAATCCGAGATAATATGATATTTTTGTTTCCTGTTGTGTGATAATATGGCTGTATATGATAAAAGTTGTGCATACCATGGCAAAATGTATCTACTGTGCATTATCAGGCAAATCGGTATATCAGCTGAACTATTGGAGAAAATAAAATTCATTGGAATATAAATACTAGTAAATAATGTGAATATACATATGGATTTGATCATATGCCACTCCAATAAACTTCAAATTATCAAGTCAAATTCCACGAAATCCGAGATAATATGATATTTTTGTTTCCTGTCGTGTGATAATATGGCTGTATATAATAAAAGTTGTGCAGAACATGGCAAAATGTGTCTCTTGTGCATTGTCGGTGACTATGAGAATAGGTAAAAAAATCACTGTCAAACTGACATTAGGCCATTGACGAGCAAATATACCTCTTCGAAAAATAACCTTTCTTAAAATAAACTCTTCGGGACAAGTTCATTTTAGAAAATAGAAAAATAGAAAAATCGAAGTGCAGTCTTCTTCACAACAAAAGTTCAATATAAATTGAACCAGAAAATGGTAGATCACAGGGAAAAAACAACTACTTTCCTGGCAAATACCACGCAGAACGTTGAAGTTCATTTTGCCCTGTATAATAACTAATACGCCAGCATTTATCAGGATACTTTATGAGTTGCAATTACTTATTTTATCTACAATTTGCTGAAAAATTTTAGAAAATTTTATTATTAAAAAAAAAATATGAGACTTTAAATTTATTGCGTTTTTTCGCATGGGAGTGTATTTTAGCAATATTTTGAAGTATACAAGTTGTTTCGTGCATACATGGTGAGCCAAATATTCGCCCCTTTAGTTGAAATGCCCTATACTTTCGGATTCCACGTGTTATTTTTGATCAATCTGTATCAGATTCACTTATTCCTAAAATTTACTTTCTTAAGAATTTTCGATTTTTTCCAAGTATTGAAGTTTGCACTCATTAATTTCGAAATACACTACGCTTACAGTTTTGGTGCAGACAAGTTGAAATTGATATCACAGTAAGTGCATGCATAAGGAGCCTATGCAATGAAAATGGCTAAATTTCATACATAGTTGTCTATGGCTATATTGTATCAATTGAGTTTTCAACCATTTAGTCAAACGGATAACCCAATAAATAAGTAGCCATCAGATGCAGAGTTCAATTCTCCATCGATTTGTATTACATTTCCGAAAGCTGTATTTCAAAGGTTTTCAGTGATTTGAGATCATTATGTATGGTCGCACCAGAAATCTAAGAAGGTCGTGAATCAATATTAGCCGACTACCCTCATTATTACCAATTGTTCGAAATATAGATAAGCAATGAGTGTGTGTCCCTTAAAAGATTCCCAGGTCCGGATTAAAATATTTCATGAAATAGTTTGGCATTTTAATAATAGTGGGCTCTTCATTATTTTTGGCTTTCATTGACAGTTTTGTATTTAAATTTATTTTATAATAAAAAATCTCGTAGGGTTGATTTAAAACCCTTGGTAAGGATATGTTTAAATGTGTGTGAATAATAAAATTTACTTACCTTACCTGGCCACCAGACTTTCAGTACTAATGGGCTATTGACGAGATTATAGCGATAATGGCCTATTTACGGTTACAAAATGAATTTCCTACCAGATTTGGAAAACAAGACTATTTCGAGAACCGACCGCTTTCCAATTTCAGAAATAAAAGGGAAAAAGTTAAACAACATTTTGTCATTACCTACCTAATATTCCGTTGTATCAGTTGTGTCTATTTTCATGTGTCAATTCGATTTCTGTGTCGTGAAAAATGTGGCGTCTATGGGCTCATCCTGAAGCTAGTACTTCAACTGGTGGTCGTAGTACCACTAGTCGACAAATGTTACACTCTCATGGGAAACAAATTATATTGAATGTTTATACTTCCCTTCTGGAACGCTGTGCAAGAAAGTGCTTTTTCAACAGAAACACCGTATTCCACAGTGTTTAAAATAGTAAGTAACCCCATTTTGAAAAGAAAGAAACGAAAAGACTCTGGCGGTTCAAGGAAACTAGATGGCTGTGATGTAGATATAATTCGAAGAACAACATATGCCTTTTATAAAGAGCAAATTGTGCCTACATTAGATATTTTAATGCGACGGCTTGAAAAGAATAAAACCGGTATCCAGTGTTGCAAAGAGACTTTAAAGAAATCTCTTTTACAAAACGGATTTAAATTTAAAAAACTCACTAGTAGCAGAAAAATCTTAATGGAATCTGTGCGCCTTAAGAAATGGAGATTTGAATATTTATAGGCAATAAACGAATTTAAAGAATATGGTAGAACAGTAGTGTATTTGAATAAAACTTGGTTCGATACACACGATATTCCAAACAATAGTTGGGTAGACTCATCTGACTTGTGCCAAACTATTGCGCCGTCTAATAAAGGAAAACGCATTACGATCATTCACGCAGGAACCGAAAATGGTTTTATACCAAATGCGTTGTCTTTATCGGCAAATAATATTAAGAACTCTTCAGTCGATTATCATGATGATACTACATCCGAATTATTTGAAGACTGGTTCTACCACAGTCGAAGACTGGATAAAGCACCATGTTCAAATGACACCAAAGCCACTATACAAGAATATATGTTGAATAATGATATGTACTATGAGGAAAAATACACAAAAAATAGTTACTAGGAGTTTTACGCAGTTATTCGATAATTTTTTTTTGTGATTCATCGGCTGAAAGCTTGGGACATTCGCTGCTCAGACTTCCTCCTTATCACTGTATGTTTAACCCAATTGAACCTATATGGCATCAACTTAAGTCAGCAGTTCGAAGAAATAATACTTCTCCAACCTTAAGTTCAACTGTGGTAGCTCTTATTCAAACAGAAACTGCAAACATTCCTGATAGCAGCTGGGCCAAGTGTATTTTCCATATCAGAAATGTGGTAAAGTCATATAGGAATAAAAAAAATTCCGAAAGAAAAGTTTATTATCAATTTGGATGACGACAGTGGAAGTGAAACTGATCTTCGTGAGTAATTTTGTTTCTAAATAACTTTTATCGAGAAACTGAACTTTTTATAAAGTATTAAGACATTTTACATCAATTAGGTATATCATATATTATTATATAATATAATATATTTATATATATATATATATATTATTATCATATATTATATATAAATAAACAATTCTCAATTATATTCAAGCGATTTCTCTTAATAATTATCTCAACCCAATGTAAAACAAAATTTAATGGCTAGGGCAGGTACAACTTTGCGTAGAATCCACCGCCTGCTGATAACTCAAGTGGTTGGTGATTTACGACCTTCTTAGATATCTTGTGCGACTTTACACGTTTTCTCTGATTTCCAAGACATCCAAATTGATTTCAAAGGGGGCTGTTCTTTTGAAATGAATGAATATATGAAATACTGGTATTTATGATGTTAAAAACGATGAGCTCTTTGAATTAGGGAATTATTGAAAAGAAATGATTTATTGGCAACAAGAAATCATTGAGAGAAATACTATGGAAGGAGGTAACCCAGCAGAAAATCATTTTAGTGGTCGATGAACCTTTTTGACCGAACAAGCATGAGAAAAATCCAATTTGATAAATTTTTACTGAGTGTAATGGAAGGTTCCACTATAACTTACAATGGCGAAATCAAATATGCTCAACTTCATAGACAACTCAAAAGACAAAATGAATGAAATGTTTGTCATGTCAAAGGCATGATTAAAAACGCTACTTGTAAATCTAGATAACGCTGTCGTCCATTTTAAAGACTCAAAACTCTGTCCCAAAATGTTCATGTCAATAATTGGGGAAATCCCTTGGATAAGATTATCATTTTATTGTTATGGGAAAAAATCTACAAATTTTAAAAATTGTTTTCGCAAATCTGGTGAATTGAATGGCCATGAAAATGGTCTTTCTCTTCTTGTTCACCTCTCAGGAAATTCGTTGGCGAGAGGGTCTTGAATAGGAGGAATTGGATAGTGAACTGGTGTGCCATCGTCCATTAACCACATTCACTGGAAAATATTCAGCAAAATATTCCCATTAGTTCCCATGTTCTTCCAGTATTCAATACTTGAAGTAATTGTCAAATAACTGTGAATATAACAAACAATTAATTTTAAAATGTATTCTATAATGTATTAAAACTCTATAAAATAAAATTGTTTTCGGAAAAACTTGTTTTAATCATTTGTAAGGAAATAATATCTCCTCACAGTACAAAAATAAATATTTCCCAACAGTTATTTTCCGTTGTCTGGCAACCACTAAGTGCAAGGAAATATTATCTTTTCCTTTCAAAAATGGTATGAAAAATGTCAATACTTCTGATCGATTTTCGGAAAAATCATTACATTCAAACAATGATTTTCATTTTATTGCTCAATTATGTGCACTCTCAACTGATTCCCATAAGGAATTTTCATGATCTATCGAGAAAGCTCAAACTATAGTTCTTTATTTCTAGGTTGGAATATGATGATTTTGCTATAATATTTGTTGAACCTACCTTTTGACATTTCTAGAGTTAAAAAAAAATACCATGTTGTACTATAAAATTGGTTTTCGTTTAAACGGACAGTAGGCACTTGGCGGTCTAGAATATGTATTTCGCAGATAAAACAGAATTTTCATCAGATAGATATTTATTACAAGAATACAAAAAAACACTGGACAAATTAATTTACATTTGAGAAGGAGGTGTATGATAGGCCACAAAACATCGTATATGTAGTGCAACCTTACACTTTTTACAGACAATCGAAAAAGCTTTATGACAAACTCTTTTCTTGGGTGCCTACAAGATGATCATTCCGGTCAAATCTTGAATTCGCATTTTCCGGGGATGATGGTCGTCTAGATCTTTTACGGTTATTTTCGCTCAAGTTAGCTTCAAGAATTGCTTAAGCGATCCTTCTTCGAAACGTTAGATGATTCCGTTCTCTATTTTTTTGTGTAGGACTCGAGCATTTTTAATCGACGCGTATATTTTTTTTTCTATATATGATCACGCATAACTCTTTACTGAGACGTCCGATTTCGTAATTCTTATTTCAGTGGATAGGGTGTACTTCGAAGTTGGTCCCATTTGAATTTAAGAGATGAAATCCACCTTCAAGGGTAGCAAAATGAAGGATATTGATCACTCACCCTTTAACCGATTCTATCAGGCATAACTTTGTACTGGATTCTTCGATTTGGATGATACTTTTTTCATTAGATAGGGTATACCTCATAGTTGATCATATTTGAATTTTGAATGGAATTATCCACCCTTACGGGTAGATCAATAGGGAATAATTGATTTTTCACTTGTGAACATTGGTACGCATATGTAGTTGACAATGACAGATCGCTAAGGTCATTATTTTTGTTCTCCTACATCCATCACAATCATTATATTCTATGAGAGGATGGAATTATTTACGAAGTAATGAAATAAACTAACCAGAACAACAAAAATAATGTATATTACAACAAATAGTAGAAGTATATAATAATATTATTCAACTGGTAATAGTTAAAGTAAGGTGGGTGAGTAGGTATTTTGGAAGTAATAAAAAAACAAGTAGGTGGTAATTAGTAGATTTCAGCCACAAAAAATTTAAAAATAATAACTTTTTAACAAAAAATTCAACCGACGAAATACGGAACTGAAAAGTAGAAAATAAAATAAATATTCTTATTCTCAATAACTAAACTCCTAAACTAATGTAAGTAACTAATTTAGAGTCGGTGCCAAACAAACGATCAACAAAGATCTTTAAATTACTTCAAAAAAATTATCAGAATGTCACCGCGCAACTCGATGCTATCATTTTACGCCTTATCTGATTCATTTGCTTGTTTGTTTGGCGCCGACTCAAAATTAGTTACTTACATTAGTTTATGAGCTTAGTTATTGAGACTAAGGTTTATTTTATTTTCTTCTTTTCAGTTCCGTATTCCGTCGGTTTAATTTTTTGTTAAAAAGTTATTATGTACTTCTCAATCGAACATATGAGAAAAAAGAGGAAACTACCATTTCAGTACGATCAACTTTTCCCATGTATTTCCCTACTTATGGCATTTGAAATCAAAATGTTCCTAGAATCATCTGGATGTTCTCACTACATCCGTCTTCTATTGACTGAGGACTAGCCGATCACCAACAACACTCCCAAAAATCATTTCATCTCATTAAAACTTGAATCTGCTCTCCTATTTCGTTTTGCAGCATACATGTTGCTGAACTCTACTATAAGTTTCATCCCACTTTCATCAAATAATTTGGCAAACAGCTGTGGAGGAGAACTTTCATTACCAGTTGTGAATGCTGGTGTCCAAGGGATGTTCACCTTCTTTTTGTGAATATCGAGCTTTTTCCATTTATATAATTTCTTTTCATTGGGCTTAGATTTCTAAAAACGCGACTATGGCAAATTATCACTCTCATCCCACATATCCTCCTGACTTTGACGTTCTTCCATTTTCTTTCGATCTTCTTGGATTTCTATACCCTCATTTTCTTCATCCTCATTGTAAATTTTCGCATCGGCCAATAATTGTGATGCTGGTAAGTAATTGATTAGCACGTCTTATTCATCACCTGCATCTTCATCCGTGAAATCATCATTCGCATTTGTAGGCCGAAAAATATCAATATCAGTTTTGTGAGTGTGATGCGGGGTCTGATGGATATCTTCTTTATGTTCAAGGTTAAGCCACTGAAAAAAAAAACTAATTTTTATATCTCAGAACACCTAATACTTTCTCCGAAATTTGATAATTTCATTAGTAGTCATGCCTACTGTGCGTTTTAACGTAATACGATTTCAGAGCCCTACAGGGAATCCGAAACCACAATTTACTATGTGACAGTTGCATAAAGTGTAACCAAAAAACATGTTTATGATTCATTTATGAATTATCATGCTGTAATAAAATAAATGATGTAAAGTTTACTTGCCCGATAGGTGGCAAATCTATTGGATTATCCAGTATATCACAGACAATTGGATAGAAATAGTTATTTACCTAACAAGTGCGGAAAGTGGTACTTTTCCGCACGTGCAGAAGAGACCATTTTCGCATGTGTAAGGTAAAATATTTTTCCTAAGAGTATAATATATTATATCTAAAAATTTTATGGGAAAGAAAGGATATCCAATATAATTTTTATTCATTTTCAATTCAAAACCTTCGATTTCTTGGTTTTGAAACCTTGTTCAGTTGATCTAGAATATTTGCTTATATCGATGTCTTTCTTCAATTTCACAATATGTTTAACCACAAGGTTGTCGAGCAAATATTTCTTGATAAGTGGTGTAAGGAGAAGAATACACTATCACTGAAAGAAGAGATATTCATAATAAGAGATATTTATAATATATCTTCTTTCAGTGATAGTGTATTTTTCTCCTTACACCACAACTCAAATGCTGCCAATTCTTTCTCGTAAACCTAGCGGGACTTTTCTGGGATTAACTGCTATTTATAGAATCATCAGCCTCCAAGATTTCTAATGGAATGTCACTTAATCAATCTTTTGAATTGTTAATTTTTTATATCAAATTGAAGATTAAATTTTATCTTTAGGGTACCGGAATTATGCTTTGTTGAAGTTAACAATCGCTACTTATTTACCAGATTCTATGGTAACTAGAGAATGTACTGGTAGAATGAAGGGACCATGTATCTTAGATGGATGAACTTGTCATTCGCTACTGTCACGCACTTCAAAAAGTTATACGCAAAAGTTGAAGAATATAGAAAGTCCACTGAATCTTACAAAATTTTTACGATATCTTTGGACCCATATGATTCGAACGATCAAAATTAAATTTGCCGAAACACACGCATTTACCTTTTTGAGCTCAGTTTATTTGACATTTTGCTTCAATGACACATCAGAGTATGGTGAGAGATAAGTGCCATGTGAAGTGGAATGAATAGAAAAATCGAATTTAAACGGTTTTCTTCACATAAAGGATTCAATATAAAATTGAACCAGAGAAAGGTAGATCTCAGGTGAAAACAACTACTTTCCTGGCAAATACCACGCAGAACGTTGAATGATATTCACCTGAAAATCCATGCATACTTCCATAAAATATCAATGGACATTGAATGCAAATGTTTCTTTCTGATAAGCTCGATTATGTTTAATTTAAGTCGTGTTCACCTAACAATCCGCATACCGGTTTCAGGCTTCTTGGCCCTCATCAGTACGGAGTAGTCAACCAGCCAAAAGTCCAAAGAACTCTGGCTGAAGTGAGACACAACGTAAACAAACCATCATCGATCTTGTAACACCTATAGGTACGCCGGAAAAGATAAACTTTAACTGGCGGTACCTAGTGACAGAAAGAAACACTCCGAAAATCTCCCACCTCGATAGGTTTCTGAATAAAAGATTCCTTCTCAGTAGGAGTGGCAAGCCCGTCTAGCATATAGTGAGAGATAAGTGCCATGTGAAGTGGAATGAATAGAAAAATCGAATTTAAACGGTTTTCTTCACATAAAGGATTCAATATAAAATTGAACCAGAGAAAGGTAGATCTCAGGTGAAAACAACTACTTTCCTGGCAAATACCACGCAGAACGTTGAATGATATTCACCTGAAAATCCATGCATACTTCCATAAAATATCAATGGACATTGAATGCAAATGTTTCTTTCTGATAAGCTCGATTATGTTTAATTTAAGTCGTGTTCACCTAACAATCCGCATACCGGTTTCAGGCTTCTTGGCCCTCATCAGTACGGAGTAGTCAACCAGCCAAAAGTCCAAAGAACTCTGGCTGAAGTGAGACACAACGTAAACAAACCATCATCGATCTTGTAACACCTATAGGTACGCCGGAAAAGATAAACTTTAACTGGCGGTACCTAGTGACAGAAAGAAACACTCGAAAATCTCCCACCTCGATAGGTTTCTGAATAAAAGATTCCTTCTCAGTAGGAGTGGCAAGCCCGTCTAGCATATAGTGAGAGATAAGTGCCATGTGAAGTGGAATGAATAGAAAATCGAATTTAAACGGTTTTTTCCATAAAGGATTCAATATAAATTGAACCGAGAAAGGTAGATCTCAGGTGAAAAACAACTACTTTCCTGGCAAATACCACGCAGAACGTTGAATGATATTCACCTGAAAATCCATGCATACTTCCATAAAATATCAATGGACATTGAATGCAAATGTTTCTTTCTGATAAGCTCGATTATGTTTAATTTAAGTCGTGTTCACCTAACAATCCGCATACCGGTTTCAGGCTTCTTGGCCCTCATCATAATTAAACATAATCGAGCTTATCAGAAAGAAACATTTGCATTCAATGTCCATTGATATTTTATGGAAGTATGCATGGATTTTCAGGTGAATATCATTCAACGTTCTGCGTGGTATTTGCCAGGAAAGTAGTTGTTTTTCACCTGAGATCTACCTTTCTCTGGTTCAATTTTATATTGAATCCTTTATGTGAAGAAAACCGTTTAAATTCGATTTTTCTACATCAGAGTATTGTAGTGACATTCAATTATCTCCGAATGAGCAGAATGGTTTCATCGAAAAAAGAAATTGTCTAAGAATTTGAGTACCACCGCGTTTCGTGATCAGTCGTGGAGTGACAAAATATGCATATTCGTTTGAATAATTCTGAGAATTCTGAAATCGTACATAAAGTACTTTACCGCACTGGAGCGGAAAAGTGCTTCTTTCCACACGACAAAACATTGAAAGTGCACTTTTCCCTATACTGGTAGGAAAAATATTTTTCACTATCAAAACAACTCACGTTCGGTATTCAACGGCAGAAAGTCATGAAATGTGACAGTGATACAAGGCCCAACAATGCGCCATATATCTGCGACCGTCTCAAAACTTGCAACAAATATTAGAATAGTGATCTGCATACTGTTTGTTTAAACGTACAGTAGGCATATCCGGTTATCAGTTGTTTCGAACTGGATCCCATGATCCATTGATTATTTGATAAATTTTAGGTCTCATCACAAAATACTAATCAAAATAAAATTTTGATTAGACGTACGTATAAATTCGTCCAATTGTATTAAAAAAATGTGGTAGGTTATCCATTCATTCGTAAATTATGTCCTTAAACATTGATGAGAAAACTATACATCGTAAGTTGAATTTCGCAATAGAAGAATTATTTGAGATATTACATATTTGCAATGATTATATAATACTTCATTCGAATAGAAAGTTTTGCATTTTATAACACCATTCTCAAAATCATTTTCTGAGTGGGTTTCTAGTAAATCATGTATTGATGAGGCTATTATAATAATTTCGAAATCGCTAAAAACGTAACGCTCCAATCCACCATACAGGGAGATTTCAGTTCATTCACCTATATCAGTAGATAGATAGAGTAGTGAGTGAAATTATATGTTCTCACTATTTTTTTGTAGATAAATGAAGATTAGAGTTTGTCGAACATTAGTAGTGGCCGAGGTTCATGGGAATCATTGGGGTATTTGTACTGACTGATGAGTCGTAATGAAAATCATGTAGAATTCTTTAAACTTTTCAATAAATGATTGAACCGACAAAAAAGAAATATAACAGCGAAAGATAAAATAAACCTCTCAGTCTTAATAACTGAGCTCCTAAACTAATGTAAGTACCTAATGTAAGTAACTAATTTTGAGTTGGCGCCAAAAAAACAAACAAGTACATTATTCATGTAGAGCGTAAAATGATTGCAGCATCGCGGCGCATCCCAATGCCGGAAATTGCCAGTTAATATCAGTGAGACAGCTACCCGAACAAAAACACTCATATTTTTGGGATATTAATGTTTTTCGCTGAAGATTTCACGTTGCATTTTAATGATATTTTGTTTTGATTATTTCTTTAAAGTAATTTAATGATCTTTGTTGATTATTTATTTAGTGCCGACTCAAAATTAGCTACCCAGTTTAAGAGCTTAGTTATTGAGAATGGAAAGATCTATTTTATTTTTTGCTTTCCAGTTTCGGTCGATTCATTGTTTGTTAGATAAAAAGTTTAATTCTACGATGACGATAACGCCAATACTGTTGGGTGGAATATTTGGTATGAGTTTATTTTGGAACCAGTCTGTAGTATAGTCCTTGATATTCTTTGCCTCTAAAGACAACGCATTTGGTATAAAACCATTTTTGGTTCCTGCGTGAATTATCGTAATGCGTTTTCCTTTATTAGACGGCGCATTAGCTTGGCATAAGTCAGATGAGTCTACCCAGCTTTTGTTTGGAATATCGTGTGTATCGAACCAAGTTTCATCCAAATACACCACTGTTCTACCATATTCTCTAAATTAGTTTATTGCCAATAAATTTTCAAATCCCCATTTCTTAAGGCGCACAGATTCCATTAAGATTTTTCTGCTACTAGTGAGTTTTTCAAATTTAAATCCGTTTTGTAAAAGAGACTTCTTTAAAGTCTCTTTGCAACACTGGATACCAGTTTCATTCTTTTCAAGCCGTTGCATTGAAATATCTAATATAGGCAGGATTTGCTCTTTATACAAGGCATATTTTTTGTCAGTATATATCATTGGTACAGTACGAAAGTGTGACCTTTGCTCTAGTTGAAATCGTTAAAAAGTCGAGATATACTACAAATAAATTTTTAGAAATTGTATCAAAAGTACAGTTAACATTCTCCAAACACATGTTCATGAAGTGACACATATTGGACAACAAAAAGTGAGTGAATCAATATAATTCAAATAGATCAACCGTGCATTCTAGACTAAATGTCGAGTTGAAATTCGTATCTATATCCTGCTCACTTTACATGGGAAAAAACAGATAAGCGGATTGAATATAGTACAGGCGCACAGGTCAAAATAAAATGAATAGCAATGAACAAGAGCCCAGTATCCAGCACCTGTTTGATGAAATAATAAAAAGTAAAAACGAGCTGAAAAATTCTATTGAGGCCAGCGAGACTCGTGTTCTATGGAAAATTGAATCTTTACACGAAAAAGTGAAAATCTTAGAGAGAGAAAACGGCGAGCTCAAAAATAAACTTGAAGTATTAGAAAAAGAAGGCAAGAAGAAGAACTTGATAATGTTCGGAATTGGAAGAAACTCACCAGGAGTGACACTGGGTCTTATATGCGATCATTTAAAACAACTATTGAATATTCAACTAAATGAGTCAGATATCAGCAACTTATATATAATACTCTAGGTAGACTCAAAAGCAGTCCTATCAAATTAGAGTTGATATCTGAGCTAAAAAAACAAGAAATTCTAAAAAATTGCCAAAAATTAAAAGGATCGAAAGTCTCTATTTCCCAAGATCTGACAGAGATCCAAAGGAAAGAGAAGAAAATTCTAAGAACTCATCTCCTTCAAGCTAGAGCAAATACTAAGGATGAGTCCTACATAAAAGGCAATAAACTCTACGTGAATCATACTGCATACACTGTTGAGGAGTTGCAGTACGAAAATAGTTCATCCCAAAAAAACAACAGTGCTCCTCCAACGCCAACTGTACAGAGCCCTACTGACCCAATAATAAAACACATTCTACAGTTATCTGAAAATCCCAAAGAAGAAAAAGCAATTGGAATTAAGAAAGAACGAGAAAATTTCACCACAATTGAAGCACATCAAATGACTCCAAAAACAGGCACGATCAGGAAGTTGACTAAACCAATCCAAGAGCCCTTGCCTGGAGCTGGGAAAAGTAGACTCAGATCTCAAGAAGGAAGAAACAAAATTACTGGGAGGTAATTCTAGAACTTTTACAAATTTAAAACATTCTAGGCTAAAACTCTACAATTCTACAAATTTATAATTCAACTTTTATATCATGCTATAATTTCAAAACAGTTTAAATAATAATAAAGTAAGCAAATACGACTATCAACTATGAATAATTACTTAAGAGACTATCAACCAAACATAATCAAATCAAAATTGGTCGATAATTTAGTCCAGCTGAATACTGAGCTCACAAATAATACAGTCAATTTAAAGATTTTTCAGATGAATATACGAGGACTACAAAAAAATATGGAAGATCTCAAAATAAATCTGGATCAGCTATCAACCAAATTTGATATCAGTATCCTTACTGAAACGAGAATTATTGAAGATATTACTTTATTCCACTTGGAAGATTATAATATAATATATAATGAGGGTAGAATAAACCAAAACGATGGTACTGTTATATATTTGAACCAAAGTATTCCATACAATAACAAAATTATCATAATCTCACAAATCAGGGCGATAGAAATAACTTTCATGTTCGAAAATATTAACATTAAATTGATTGCTATATACCGACCTCCATCTACAAACGTCGATACTTTCATAGATGGTTTAGCACTGTATTTAGAAAATTCACAAAATATTGATACTCATATAATCACAGGAGATATTAATATTAATACCGAGAAAACTGAAAACAACTCAGTTAATAATTACCTGAGTATTATGAGCATGAATGGATTTCAATCTCATATTAATGACTATACCAGAACTACTTCCTACTCTAAATCCTGTATAGACCACTTCTTTGTCAGAGACTCACAATCATGCTTCAAATATAAATCGATTATTGGTGACCTCCATATCACAGACCACAGTTCCATTATACTCCAAATAATAAATCATGAAAAAGAAAAAATTTACCATAAAGAAAGTAGGTACAAATATTTTCTAGATCACAAAAAACTCATAAATAATATGCAAATAGAAAATTGGTCAACAGTCTATTTATCAGAAAACCTCGATAAAGCAACTGATATTTTCATAGAACTTATCAAAAAAATAACAGAACAAAGCACAAATAAAGTAAAAATCAAGAAAACAGAAATCAAAAGAAATCCTTGGATGACGAATCATATTTTAAACAAAAGTACAGAAAAAAATTATTTATATAAAATATGGAAAAATAACCAATCAGAATATAACAAAGAAAGATTCAGAAAATCAAAAAATGATCTAGACCGTTCAATCCAAGATGCAAAGAAAAACTTTTATCGAAAAGAAATTGAAAATAATTTAAAGGGAAAAAAAAATAATAGAAGAAATAATCTGCACTGAAGATGGCGAAATTGTTTTGTTGATTATTTTTCAAATGTCGGCGAAAAGTTGGCACAAAAAATTATCCAGAAAAAACAAAATCATTCTTTTCCTAAAACCAACAGATGTAACTCATTTTTCTTGGAAGAAGTAACAAAATCAGAAATAATAGAAACAATAGAAAAACTAAAAAACAAAAAGTCTCCAGGCATTGATGGTATTAAATCCGAAACTTTAAAACTGATTGCACAATATATTGCGGAACCCCTTCTTTATATAATAAACCGGACATTCCGTACTGGAAACTGCCCTGACGCTTTCAAAACCGCCATAATAATACCTGTCTTCAAAAAAGGAAACAACCTTGAAGTTGAAAACTTTCGACCAATATCTCTGATATTCAATATTGCGAAATTTTTTTAAAAAATACTTAAAATGCGAATCGATAAATATCTCAGTAGATACAACATATTATCAGAAAGGCAATTCGGTTTCAGAGGAAGCAAATCAACACAAGACCCAATAAATTATCTGACATCAAAAATAAGTAAATATATTGATAAGAAGTTTCCAGTCCTATGCATTTTTGTTGACCTTGCGAAAGCATTCGATACTGTCAGCCACTCCCAACTACTAGAGATATTAGAAGGACTTGGATTTAGGGGAGCATCACATGATTTACTAAATAGTTATCTCAGTAATAGAAATCAGTTTGTGAAAATAGGTGATGAAATCAGTGAAAAGAGAACAGTCAAGTATGGTGTTCCTCAAGGTACTGTCCTGGGTCCGATTCTTTTTAATATATATTTGAACGATCTCTATAAACTACAGATAGAAGGAGACGTAATTAGCTTTGCAGACGACACCGCAATCATATACAAAGCTGACTCCTGGGAAGCACTCAAAACCTCTACAGAAATTGATTTCAAAATTATTATGGAATGGTTTGTCAGCCGTCTGCTTTCCAATAATGTTGATAAAACTATTCACGTTCCGTTCACCTCATACGCAAAGTACTTATTACATATTACAACCTAAACATTTCTACTAGAAATGGCAATTCTAATATAAAATCAGCTAAAAGTGTAAAATATCTAGGTATTTATGTTGACAGTAATTTAAAATGGGATATCCATGTCAATTATGTCGTGAAAAAAGCCAGATATGTACTGTATAAGTTGAGATATTTTTGTAAAATATTCGATATTAAATACTTACGGATACTATACTATGCACTCTTTGAAACCCACCTCAATTATAGGATAATTGCATGGGGAGCTACAACAAAAAATCATATTTCGCAGCTAGAAATAATTCAACGAATGGCAATCAAAAGTATGTATTAAAAACCATATACCTACCCCACAGAGGACCTACATAAGGATACAAAAATTATGGACATAAGGCGATTTCTTCCAAACAGTAACTAGACAACACCTTAATAAACACGAATTAATACCAATTAACCACACTCATGCTACTAGACACAGAAATAACTCAGTATGTGTACCAAAACCTGAAAAAAATACCTTACGACGGTCATATGTTTACTTGGGACCAAAACTATATAACTCTATACCACCAGAATTGAAAGAAATTAACTCTACTTCACTCTCTAAAAGACACTTGAGGAATTGGATGACACGAACAGACAGACTGAAAATCCATCAACTTCTTGACCTGACTTTAAGGTTAACTTTCTGAAAAGAAATTGTCAATTTTCTGAATACAGTGATAAAATTGTACAGTATATATGTTTGTATTTCATATTGTATTATTTTAATATTATGTGTATATTTATATGTATATAACTTTTGTGTAAATATTTGCTAATTAATGTATTATCTGTATTATTATTGCTATTATCACCATTAATTTCAAAATAAGTAATCCCATGTCAAATTTTTCTTCTCTTAAATATTTCTGTACTATTCCATAAACACAGTTATTATTATAATTCCACCATGTACCCACCTCTATACCCATGCTCGAGGGCAACCTTTTATGGGTTCACTATATTTATTCTTCTACACCCATATACTATTATGAACAAATGTATATCACTACCGAAGGCAAATAAATATATTATTATTATTATATTATTATTATATATTGTTCTTCGAATTATATCTACATCACAGCCATCTAGTTTCCTTAAACCGCTAGAGTATTTTCGTTTCTTTCTTTTTGAAATAGGGTTACTTACTATTTCAAACACAGAAGAGAAGTATAAACATTTAATATAATTTGTTTTCCATGATAGTGTAACATTTGTCGACTGGTGGTACTACGATTACTATCGTTTCGGACGTCCATCGTCTTAATGTATTTAAAAGGTTTTCACGACGTTTCGAATACTTGTATCTGCAATCGTCTTCAGGTGAATACATTAAGACGATGGACGTCCGAAACGATAGTAATCAAGTTACCACATCGTCTACAACCTTCAATCAAATAGTGGTACTACGACCACCAGTTGGAGTACTAGCTTCAGGATGAGCCCATGGACGCCACATTTTTCACGATACAAAAATCGAATAGACACTTTGAAATAGACACAACTGACATAACGGAATATTGGGTAGGTAATGACTGAATGTTGTTCAACTTTCCCTCTTTTATTTCTGCAATTGGAAAGCGGTCAGTTCTCAAAACAGTCTGGTTTTCCAAATCTGGTAGGTAATTTATTTTGTAATCGGAAATAGACCATTATCGCTATAATCTCGTTGATAGTACTGAAAGTCTGGTGGCCAGGTAAGTAAATTTTATTATTTACACATATTTGAACATATCCTTACCAAGGTTTCTAAATCAACCTTACGAGATTTTTTATTATCGAATAAATTTAAATACAAAACGGTCAACAAAAGCCAAAAATAATGGAGAGCCCACTATTATTATAATGCCAAACTATTTCACGCGATATTTCAATCCGGACCTGGGAATCTTTTGAGGGACACACACACTTTTATTGCTTATCTATATTTCGAACAATAGGTAATATTGATTCACGACATTCTTAGATTTCTGGTCGCACTTTACTACTGATTGAAATTGTTTCAATAATTGACCGTTATTTTGCTATGTACCACTATTTAGTGGATATTACTAATTTGATTTGTTGAAAATATAAACAGGATGTTCATAAAATCAGATGTGGAATCATCTGCGACTGAAAGATAAACTTTAGTCACTGTCTTCCATCGGCAAGATAACCTCTTGTGGGGTATTCATGTTGAAAAGGGAAACATTCTCAATTGAATATTGATAGAAAGATTTTTCTGTGAATTGAAAAATCCATGATTAAAATGAAGTTATTTTTTGTGAATGTCTAACAGAAAACAACTACTTCCCCGGCTAAAGCCACGCTGGACATTGAACTACATCTGATAGATATTCTGAAAAGGCCCTAACTCTAAAGAAAAAATCTGAAATTGAAAATTTGCATTTTCATTCAGATAGTTATTTGATTTTCTATTCCAGTCTCAATTAAGAACTCATAAAGATGTATGAGGCAAAGAAGAATGTTTTTCAAAAGAGAGTACTCACCAGAAATCATTCGTTACATTGACGCAGGAGAGACATCGCATTCACTAGGTCTTCAATACATTTTTGTCGACGAAAATCTATTTCACGCTTCCACGATCATCAGGAAGACCGGAAGAAATGGGAAACACATTTTCAAGAAGCAATCTCACTTTGCAAAGATGAAAAAAGTTAGAATCATTTCTTTTGGAGAGACACTTTGAAATTAGTGTTTTCTGACAAAAAATAACTTCATTTTAATCGTGGATTTTTCAATTCACAGAAAAATCTTTCTATCAATATTCAATTGAGAATGTTTCCCTTTTCAACATTACTAATTTGTTCAGTAGCAAGTACTGATTGTTACTTTGTAACTACTTAGTGGATGTCACAGATTCGTTTTGTCGTAGTCATTGATTTAAGTAGCATTCATCACTGAATATCTTTACGGTACATAATAGAAGTACAGTGGGGGCAAAATTTATATCTACCGCTATATTGTTTTAATGCCTGCCACTATTAGGAACCACCAATATCTTTAGTAGATACTACTAATAGTTATTGGCATTAATTTTGTTGTTTCATATGCCTGGTTCATTCAGTGTTTCTGCTATTAAATGTATATGTTTAAAAAAAATGTTGTGTGTGTATTTTCCCATAACCAAATGAAAATCAACCAAATTTTCAGGTCGATCAGTAATACGCTGTTCTCTCTTGCACTTGTAAATGTGTTTTTTTTTTACCTTTTTCGTCTCCTTGAAAAGTAATAAAGCCAAAATGATCTTTAGTAGGCCACTTTCGAAATAAAAAATATTTTGTTTAGATATTTCAATTTGATGTTCGGTTAAAGGTATACAACATACCACAGTTATAATAGGGAAGTATTGAGCCGGGTAAGTGAAAGCTAGCAAATGCTTTTACTATATATGAATACACGCTGTGATCAACCATACTTGAGGTATATTAATTTGATTCAATGTAAAAAAAGGATATTATATTGGGACAATATTTTTTTTTATAAAAAAATTGCTTCACTGACATTGACTAAAATATTCTACAATGAAAAGTTACATAAACATTTTTGTAGTGCGCTGCTGGTAGATTCTAACATATGCAATGAATTATTTCTTTTGTTTATGAATTTTTCTGTCTCTTGTAATTTTCGCGCATCTGCGACCGTTATCGAGAAAAAAAACATTTTTGTAATTCGCTACATTTAATTAACATTTTAATAGGAGGAGGAATCTATTATCACGATGAAAACAAAAACGCTACTTATTTGGTTTGTGATCCAAATTACAAGTTTCAGTAGGAGATTTAGGCCGGTTCTGGGTCTCCCCCCACCACTATGACGTCACGTGTGACCTTGAATAGTTGCAGGTGTGCAGTGTGTGTGTGTTTGACCTTGAGATTTGACTTTGAGATTTGTCATTGAGTTTTGATATTGGGTTTGGTCGACTTTGAGATTCGACTTCAGTTTTGACCTTGAATATGACCTTGAGATTCATAACATTAAGTTTTGACTTTGAGATTTGACCTTGAGTTTTGATGTTGGATTTGTTTCGGCAACCAAAAGATTTGATCTCGATGTTTGTTTGACCTTGACTAATGTTGTGGTGTAGGCATACATATTCTGTGTAGTCATGACCTTCATGAATCCTTGCACTCTCCAAGCGAGGAGGGCATTCATCCTGTGAGAGAGCTAAGAGTGAACTGCGAGTATTGATGAGTGTGTTGATGCTCAAGTGCGTAATGACCTTCACAGTCCCATCTACTGGAAATGGAGTGGGGATGTCTCTTATAAAAATGTGTGGAGTCGTTGATGAGAAATCAGATGTTAGATAATATCATCAGAGTGAATACAGAGTACGAGAAGTTTCTCAATTCAGTGAGTGTATTTTTTATAAGGTGAAATAATCTATATTTTCTATACAGTCTTACTATGTCTTTTCTTCCAAAAGTTGTAGATTTGAAGAGAATCAATTCTTCAATAATTGAAAAGGGGGGAGCTTTTGAACAAAGACCAATATCA
>JAFIRS010006160.1:0-41998 GCA_018342105.1 Gonioctena quinquepunctata | reverse complement strand
ATATTAACATGTTATTAAGAAACACTGTATATATACAGTGCTTCTCAAAAGTCCTCTCCCACCTCTTATTTTTGGAACGATTATACATAAACAAGTGAAATTTGGAAACTGAATATTAAAGGTTGTGAACTTCCCTACTAGTGATGATAGATGACGGAATCGTCAAAAATCACGTCACAAGGCCATTGTGACCAATAATTTTAAATAGAACCCTACGGCAAGCGACACTTCTTTTCAAAGGTATCAAAAAAACCTATTCAATGATACCAATTTTGTTTGTGTTTATGGCCCTCTGGATAGTTGTCAAATAAGCTGACGTTTCTGTTAGTCTCCATAATTCAACGTTCTTTTAATTGTCCAAGTTTTTGTACATTTGATAATTTGTGTATTGTTGATCGAACGTTCAACTGTTTTAGCAGCTTTTGGTACGTTTCATATTTTTGTACATTTCAATAATTTGTTAAACTGTTGTGAGCCGAACGTTAAAGTGCTTTAAGAAGCGAAATGGTACGTGCTTTAGGTGATAAAGTAGCAGCGATCCTAATTCTTGGTGAAACTGGACAAAATATTCATGCAGCAGAACGCATTTTTTATGAGAGTTTTTCCCGATCGCCCCATTTCGAGGACATATTGAAGGGAGCTTCTTCGTTAGTTTGAAACAACGGGTAGTATTAATGATGCGAAACGATCTGGCAGGCCACAAATTTCTGATGAGAAAAAAATGTATATACTGGCAGAAGTAATAGTTAATCCTACTTCTTCAACAACTCATGTTGCATCTACCTGTGAAGTCAGTCGAAGTACAGTGCACAGGGTGTTTTAAAAATGGTTCATCAACTCTCAGACGACGACCCAGACCGAAGACTAGAATTTTGTGAAAATATGGAAACTAAAATTAACCAACAGTCAGACTATGTCAAAACAATTTGTTTAGTGACGGAAGTACTTTCTATCTAAATGGAAATTCAAATACACAGAATGTGAGGTATTGGAGTGACGCAAATCCTCACCTGTTTCGTGAAACACATACCCAATTTCCTCAGAAGGTGAATGTTTGGGCGGGTATCCTGGGAAACCACATCGTTAAGCCTCTTTCTTCAAATACTAATTAAACTGGTGAGGTTTATCTGGAGCTGTTGCAAAACGCAATAGAACCGTTAATCCTTGAAATTTTGGAAGATAATCCAGATGAATTCAGCAATTTGGAAATAATATTCCAACAGGATGGTGCTCCTCCACACTATTACGGTGCAGTGAGACGGTATTTGGATGAGGAGTATCGTGGTAGATGGATTGGACGACGAGGTTCAACGGAATGGCCAGCTCAATCACCGGACCTCACACCTTTGGATTTTTTCTGTGGAGGTACCTTGAATCGAAGGTTTACGCCACTGAACCTGACGATATTTACGTTTTAAACAACGTTTTGTTGCAGAATGTGAGGCTGTTTCCGCAGACACATTTGCAAAAGTACGAGAAGAGTTTAAAAATAGGATATTTCGCTGTCAGGAAGTAAATGGAGGTCACTTCGTGCAATTTTTTTGAGTAGATACTGATTCTTGAATGTGTAATTAATATCATACTGAATGGAATTTAAATTTTAATGTTTACTAATGAGCCATTAAAACTGACATAAATACAAACAAAATTAGTATCATTAAATAGGTTTTTTCGATACCTTTCGAAAGAGGTGTCGCTTGCCGTAGGGTTCCATTTAAAATTATTGGTCACAATGGCCTTGTGACGTCATCTTTGACGATTTCGTCATATCATCACTAGTAGGGAACTTTACAACCTTTTATATTCAGTTTCCGAATTTCACTTGTTCATGTATAATCGTTCCAAAAATAAGAGGGGGGAGGGACTTTTGAGAAGCACTGTATATTTTTATGTTGGTTTTTCCTGAATAATTTTTGAAATGATGTCGATATTTGGACAAAAATTGGTATTTGAGGATTTTTTAATATGAGAAATTCAAATTTGATCTTAGTTTGGCACTCATTGTAAAGGACGCCGCCTGCAGGTCTTTGTCTCTTTAGGGGAGTCACAACTTTGTCGTGCATATATGCATCACATTTTCTAGAAAAAAAATCGATTTCTCTATCATTTTTACGTGGAGAAGGTATGCGTTTCAGAATTCGCTACAGGCAGCCGTTTTCGAGATATTTTGATTTAAATCAATCGATGCATCCAATCTTCTTCTCATTGATTCGCGAACTCTTTCATGTCAGAAATAATATCTTGACGCATAGTTGAATAGTTTTATTCATTATTGTGATTATTTGTTGAAAAATGGAAAATTCTACCAATGCAGAGTATGCTGACATACATTTTACATAACGGAAATGCATATGAGGCTAGACGTTTGTATCAGGAGCGTTATCCGAACCCCACAACTCCTACTTCAAAACCATTTTCAAGAATTCACGCTCGGTTGGAGGAAACAGGAAGTTTTTAGAAAGTCATCTGTCGGGTGCACATCGGACGGTAAGAACCTCAGAAACCGAGGAAGCAGTTCTTGATCTGATTATATTCATTTATTCGTGTCAGAAGCATCGTAACTTAATATATATAAAGAAAAAAAAATGCTAGAGCTAAACATTTTTTGCCCAGAAGCGGGCGACGTCAATTGCGTTCGGCTTCGCTGCTATAAGGTTGATCTGGTAGGAGAACACCTTGGAACAAGCTCCATGAAAACAGCGCTGACGTTAAACATTCCTCATATTCTGGTATGTAAAATTTTAATTGATCATTTGTTATATCGCTACCATATTCAGAGAGTTAAGACACTACTCCCTCGTGACTTTCCTTTACGTATCAACTTCTGTCGTTGGTTTCTCCAATGCCTTATTCAAAATCCTTTATTTGAAAATCAAATCCTGTTTACCGACAAGGCAAATTTCTCACGCAACGCTATAAAAAATTTTCACAACAATCATTTGTGGCCAGAGGAAAACTCCCATGCGACACAGGAATCGCATCTCCAAGAACAGTTCTCTCTTAACGTGTGGGCAGGAATCCTTGGAGATTATTCTATAGGTCCCTTCTTTATTCCGGGAAAATTAAACGGAGAGAGATATCGCAAATTTCTTGAAGAAGATTTGCCAATTTTACTAAAAGATGTGACGCTTAGACTACGAAATGAAATGTGGTTAATGCATTTTTTTTTTAATGTTCTGGTTCCCACGAAAAGGGATATCCTGTAATGTTCAGAGAACATCGTGGGAACCAAGGGAAAGAAGGTAGGAGTTGGTGTTCTTCTTAAATTTATGGAGGTTGTATGCCTCGGGGAACACCTCCCTAGGCAATGAGTTCCAAAGCCTCGCTGTTCGTTGGATGAACGAGTCTTTGGAAAGTGATGTTCTGCAGATTTCCAAAGTGACCACGAAGGGGTGTGATGACGGAACTTGACGGGTTAGTCTCGAAGAGACTGCCAAAGCAGGAACGATTGTTGATATTTCAGAAGAGCATCGCCCATGAAAATATCTATAAAATAGAGACAAATCGCCAACTTTTCTACGGTGTTCCAGACAAGTGAGCGAGTTTGTAAGCGAGGCATCACCGACGAGACGAATTGCCCTTTTTTGGACAGAATCCAATAGCCTCAGGATATGTTTAGGTGCCGCGCTCCAAATATGGGAACAGTATTCCAGGACAGGTCGGATCTGTACCTTATAGATCATAAGCAGCTGAGTGGGGGTGAAATAGCTCTTGGCACGAAACAAAAAACCAAGTTTTTGGATGCACTTTTGGCAATGGACCTCACGTGATTTTCCCAGGAAAGGTTATTGCTGATAGTAATACCAAGCATCGATATGGATGACTTCAATGGTATGGTTACTTCTGACAAAGTTATGTTAGGCACAGTGAGATCGGCTTTTTTAGAGAAAAGACATGCTTGTGTTTTGTTTGCATTGAATTCTACCAAGTTATTAGATCCCCACTCGAGAATTGTTGCTAAGTCCATATTTATATTATTAACATTTCTTCCTCGTTCATTTCTGGTTTCACGATGCCCGGCACATTTTAGCATCCAAGCGCGAAAATTTTCAGATCAAACTTTCGGCAACCGTTGGATAGGTCGGGGAGGGCCTCAATCATGGCTTCCTAGGTCACCAGACCTTAACAGTTTGGATTTTTTACTGTGGGGACACCTAAAATCCTTAATTTACCAGACGCCTATCCAAAATGAAGAATTAAGTAATCGAATAATTAACTCTTGTAGAACGATTCAAAATGCTCCATGAATTTTCCAAAGAGTGCACGATTCAATGAGAAGAAGATTGGATGCGTGCATACAGGCAGGACGTGGACATTTCAAACATTTATTGTAATTTTGATTTGGATTTATATCTAGTGTTCCGTTGTTTATTGTTGTTTAAAAAATTAGCCTTTGAAATGTTTCTATATTGAATAAATAAAAGTTTTCAAAATTGTTTCACTTTTTTACAAACACATGCATCGATTACGTGAAAATTATAGAGGAATTGATTTTCCTTCCACAAAATGTGATATATACATGCACGACAAAGTTGTAACTCCCCAAAGAGACAAACTAAGATAAAATTTGAATTTCTCATTTAAAAAAAAAATCTACAAATACCAATTTCCGTCCAAATATCGACATTATTTCAAAAATTATTTACTAAAAACCAAAATAAAAATAAATGGACTCATGCTTATATGAACTTTTCACCTTATAAATAACTGAGGAACGTCCTGAAAATACACTTATAACATAACACCCCATATATATATATATATATATATATATATATATATATATATATATATAATAAGCTTAAATAATAATAATATCCTTTATTCACGTAAGTTAGATTGAATATTCAAAAATATGTGCTCAAAAATATCGTGAGTAAAGAAAGAAGAGTGATAAGTGCTAAAGCACTTGTTTCAAAAAAAAAAATTTGTTAAAAATAATATCTAAGCAGAAGTATGCAATTTTTATATTATGAATGATAGTAATATGTGAAAGTGAATGAAACAAAACATACAAAACAATCAGTCACACACCTATACATGCATATACATATAATAAAGTTAAAATGTTCATTATGATTCAGAATAAAATTATAAAAAAGCAGATTTGTGAGCTGGGTACAGTACATAGATCAAATGGGTGAAAGTCAGAAATTAACATTAACTTAAGAACAATATAGTATAGTGTATAAAACATCTAAGCGAAATTATAAAGAAATAATTGTACAAAGTAGTGATATCAAATGACACAATCAGTCACTCACCTATACACACATATACATATTATTAATATAAAAAGTTCCTTGTGAATCAATATAATATTAAAAACAATCATATTTTTATATCATTTAACGAAATAGGTTTTCAAAATTTTTTTTTAGTCTTCAAAAAAAGAACGAATCATATTTCTTGGATTTTCATTTATGAACTCTCTCAATTGTTGTTTAAATTTTCTTTTGATATTTATACATTTTGATTCATCAGGAATGCTATTGTATAACTTGGGTACTAAGAAGAGGAACATTCTCTGTGTTGTAGCTTTGACCATTAACGGAGGTATGTAATGAGTTTTTTTTCGTGTATTGTAATTGTGGGTAGGTAATTGGTTGATATGCTTTATGTCGTGATGTCTTGGGCAGGTGATGAAGAAGTGTAATTGTCTCACGTCCAAGATTTTAGATTCAGAATAAAGTTGGTCAGAAGAGTATCTGGAATTTTTGGAAAATATCAATTTCATGAATCTTCTCTGGAGTATTTCCAACGGATTCAGATGAGTTTTTACTGCTCCACCCCATGCCAGAATTCCATAGCGGATATGACTCTCTACCAGAGAGTGATACAACGTTTTCATTTGATTGAAAGGTATGTTGTCTTTTTGAATTCATACAATATACTTCTCAACTTTTTTACGACATACATTCTGTGCGAGTCCCATTTCATGTGACAATCAATGATCACGCCCAAATATTTGATTTGTTTTACAGGTTCTATAGAAAAAGATGCATTGTCCATGTTTATATCAAGTTTGCTGAGACTAGGCAGGCCACGGGAGTTACAACTGAAAGGCAAATAGTTTATTTTTTCCATGTTGATCGTAAGTAATTTATAGTCGAACCATTTTTTTATAGAATAAAAGTCAGATTCGGCTTTTTGTTTCAGGTTATTCCAGTTATCAGACCTATAAAAAATTGATGTGTCATCAGCAAACCCGAAAATTTCCCCACTACTATCGAGTGAGAACAATCCATTTATATATATGTTGAATAAACTGGGTCCTAGGATTGTACCTTGCGGCACTCCATAGTCAATTTTTTCGGCATCGCTAACCACACCATCAACACACAGCCTGAGTTCTATCGCTTAAGTAGCTCTTGAAGAGTTCTAAGCAAATGCATCTAACACCAACGTCTTCCAATGACTGTAAGAGTAGAACATGGCTAACGGTGTCGAAAGCTTTTGACAAATCTACGAATATGCACAGACATGGAGTACTTTCATTCAGAGCTACGGTTATTTTAGATGTTAAAGCTGAAATTGCATCCTGGGTTGATATATTTTCCTTGAAACCAAATTGATTTTTAGAAATTCAATTGAATTTGTTCAGAAAAGACTTAATCTGTTTTCTAGAATCTTCTCAAATATTTTAGAGAGATGGGTTATTAGAGATATCGGTCGGTAATTGCCTACTTTCCGTGTATTGCCTTTTTTGTGGAGAGGAATGACCACTGTGTGTTTGAATGCCGATGGATACTTTCCCACTTTCATACACTGGTTAAAAATGTGCGTTAATGGCTTTTGGATGTAACAAGAAATTATCTTCAAAGTTTCGGCTCTGATATTGTCGATCCCGACTGCTTTTATATATATATATATATATATATATATATATATATATCTAATATTTATTTTCTCTCCGTCTCTCAGCCTTAAAGAAATGGAATTATGTTACGCACAACGTAGATAATTTTCCATAATCATAAATTATTTTCTGGTAAAATCAATTATGATAATCTCAGTGGAAGATATGATGGAGAACACTTCACTCTGTTCTATCCAAACAAGGGTTTTATGAAAATTATTCATTTTTATGATATTGAAGACTTGTGGGCGATCTTGAGGTAACGTTTCGAGAATGTTATGGATAAAATTAATCCTGTCAATATAGTCTTTCATACAATAGTGGAACGATTGGTATCGGCTTTTCCACTACTCATTTGAACACCATCTATCACAACCCATGAAAGTATATACCTACTCATGACAAAGAATTCAAACCAACTTTGTTAACTTTTGAAGCATACAGATTACCAAAACAAATGATCCAATCAACGATCAGAACAGATTCCCACGTACTTTGAGAGGAAGAGTAATGCAGGCTTCTACCAGGACCGTACACAAATTCTCAATGAGCCTTCTTCCTCAAGTACGAAAAATTCCCCACTAGCAGCGCTAGTAGTCCGATAGGGACAAAATTACCTAACTCACATTGAAATACATGTAAAAATAAACATCAAATTAAAATTTGCAAATGTGAAGGATAATAATATAGCAACATTGAAACGGTGGCTTGCTTGTCAAAATCTCAAAATTTCCGGAAAAAAATTAATTAATTGACAGGTCAGTATGCAAGGTTTAGTTATTATGCAGCGGTATTCTTGAACTCTGTATCAGACGTTTAAAATATTCATAAATTAAATTTAATTACAGTGAATGTGATTCAGTAACCAATAGAGAGGTTATGTTTCAACTCCAAAGTTTAAAAATGATTTTTTAATAATTTTTTCATATATTAACATACTTATAGTTGCAGAAACTTGATCAGGATTCACTTTTGTCAAATCCACTCTCCTCGAGGTATGGATCCATGTAACACATCTAACCTCATCAATGTGAGGTTTCACGCATGGTATAAAAACACATTTTTCTCTGGATATCGATTATCCGAAGTACAGTTCGCAAAACTACAAGGCATACATCGTGGTTATTGAAAAAAAATATTCTCCTAATTATTCCAAATAATTCAACTGTATCACTTAAATAACACTATCTTAAATGGAGAAGTTTTGATGTTTGTCCCTACCACAAGTGCCGCCACTCGTGACAAATTTTCCACACTATTTTCAGGAAAAAGGCTTATTAAAATCATGTCTGTTATTTATTTGATTTTTTGCAGAATCACTTATTTTGACGAATTCTATAAGCCCCAACTACACCCTATATATATATATATATATATATATATATATATATATATATATATATATATATATATATATATATATAATATATATCTGTGGTAGAAGTCCATTGTATCTCGAAGTGGAGTGGTATAATTTTATGAAGAAGAAAAACACGAAGTCGTCTCCACAATATAATATTAACAATCGATTAGATCAATACCATCGATTAGGTGAACATGTTTCGAACCTCTATAGGTTCATTATCAGCATATACAGTGCTAGTCAAAAGTCCCCTTCCCCCCTCGTATCTTTTGAACGGGTATACTTATAATAATGAAATTTGGAGGGTGGAAATAAACGGATGTAGGCTTCTCAACTGGTCATAACAGGTGACGCAATAGTCATAAATGACGTCACAAGGCCACTGTGACCAATAATTTTAAATGGGACCCTATGGCAAGTGACAGCTCGTTTGAAAGGTATTGAAAATACCTATTTAGTCATACCAATTTTGTTTGGGTTTCGGCTGATTTTGATTGATAAATTGAAGAAATATGAAAATTATAGTTTCGCATTTAATTAATAAAGATTTAAGAACCAGTTCTTATAATAAGTGTTCAAAATGTGCTCCATCTACTTCCTGGCAGTAATGCATCCTATTGCTAAACTCTTGTCGTACTCGTCCCAGTGTGTCAGCGGAAATTGCCCTACATTCTTCAACAATTCGTTGTTTCAGAATGGCAATACTGTCAGGTGCTGTAGCGTAAACCTTAGATTTCAAGTACCCCCATAGAAAAAATCTAATGGTGTAAGGTCCGGTGACCGAGCTGGCCATTCGATCGAACCTCGTCGTCCAATCCATCTACCACGATATTCTTCATCTAGGTAACGTCTTACTGCACCGTAATAGTGTGCAGGAGCACCATCTTGTTGAAACGTTATTTCCAAGTTGTCGAATTCATCTGCATTATCTTCTAGAATTTCAAGAATTAACGCCTCAATATCATTTTGTAACATCTCCAGATACAATTCACCGGTTAAGTTAGCATAGAGAAAAAGAGGCCCAACTATATGGTTTCCCAAAATACCTGCCCAAACATTTAGTTTTTCTGGAAATTGAGTATGTTTTTCACGAAAGATGTGAGGATTTGTGTCACTCCAATACCTCACATTTTGAGTGTTAACATTTCCATTGAGAAAGAAAGTACTTTCGTCACTAAAACAAATTGTCTGTATGTAGCCTGGTTGTTGGTTCATTTTATTGGACATAGTTTCACAGAATTCTAGTCTTCGGTCGGGGTCATCATCTGAAAGTTGGTGCACCATTTTCAATTTGTATGGATGAAATTTGTTTTTAGCCAACACCCTATGTACTGTCCTATGACTGACTTCACAGATAGACGCAACTTGGGCTGTGTCAATTATGTCAATTTTTTTGTCATCACTAATTGTTGGTCGACCAGATCGTTTGGCATCTTGAACACTACCTGATGCTTCAAACTTCCGAAGAAGCTCCCTCAAATAAACCCTTGATATAGGGCGATCGGGGTACCTCTCATTAAACAGTCGTTCCGCTGCATGGAAATTGTTTCTACATTCACCAATTATTAAGATAGCTGCTACTTTGTCGGCTACAGTACGTACCATTTTGCCTATGTAAACACTTAAACGTCTCGTTAAACAATAGCTTAGGTGAATTTTCAAGGTATAAACACTTTTGACAAGTAGAGAATTCAAAAACGTCAACCTTTTTGACAATTAACCAGAGGCGTACTTTAAAATCTTTATTAATTAAATGCGAAACTATAATTTTCGTATTTCTTCAATTTATCAATCAAAATCAGCCGAAACCCAAACAAAATTGGTATGACTGAATAGGTATTTTCAATACCTTTCAAACGAGCTGTCACTTGCCATAGGGTCCCATTTAAAATTATTGGTCACAGTGGCCTTGTCACGTCATTTATGACTATTCGTCAACTGTTATGACCAGTTGAGAAGCCTACATCCGTTTATTTCCACCCTCCAAATTTCATTATTATAAGTATACCAGTTCAAAAGATACGAGGGGGGGAGGGGACTTTTGACTAGCACTGTATAAAAGTATTCTACAATAAAAGAAGAACAAAGACTTAGTTACATGGGTAATGTGATACATCTCCATGTAAGTAGCACTTATTGTATCACATTACCCATGTAACTAAGTCTTTGTTCTTCTTTTATTGTAGAATACTTTTATATATGCTGATGATGAACCTATAGAGGTTCGAAACATGTTCACCTAATCGATGGTATTGATCTAATCGATTGTTAATATTATATTGTGGAGACGACTTCGTGTTTTTCTTCTTCATATAAAAATATATATATATATATATATATATATTCTTCTTCATATAAAAATATATATATATATATGAATCAAGTAATATTTCACTTGAAGAAGTCTCACACGCTACCATAAGTGTCCAATATGTTGTTCAAATGAACAATCATGTTATCTTGCCAACTTCTCTGGGTCGTTATTGACAGCAGCTAATGAAAACTATTTCATGGTCGCTATTTATTTCCTCCCACTAATAAAATAGGTCATGATCACCAAAGTTACATTTAGTACATGAACAGCACGAAAAACTTTCTCAAAAATTAGTCATGGGAAACATTATGCACTCTTCCGCAACTTCAAGGCATTCGCGATAACTATATGTCATATTTTCTTTACCTTCCATTATTCGCTGACGAAGAATGATTATAATTTATGATCATTGACGCAAACTTCTCAATTGTCGAGGAAACTTCCACTATAAATAATGCTAATGAGCTTATTCAAGACATGAATTATGTTGTTTGAAAAACTATCATTCGAGGGTGTGCCGGAATAACACTGGCTTATAATTGTAGCAAGGCGTGTCCCGCGGAGAATATTATGACCACACCTATTTGTAATTTTAATTGTGTTTTGAAGCTTATATAATAGGCGACTCACCACAAATGTTTGAGCTCGTGTTTACCAAATGATGTTTGGATTAGCTCCGCACTCATCATGTTGATCAATATCCCGCTTTCCTTGTATACATTTGAGAAATCAACTTTATTCGTGGGAAAATATCAACAACACAGTCTTTTTCGACCAGATAAAAAAATATATGTATATGTCAAATGATAGTTCAACCTTTCACAATAAGTATCTCTTACATTCAATGGAAATTTTTTACCTGAATACTCCTGAAACAGTGATTGCAACAATGTACACCAACATCGTTCACATCACTACACATTAGGGTGGGCCGATTGGTATAGTGAGAAAATTTGTAAATGCTTGTGGCTGCAAATATAAGAGAGTTGTGAAATACGAAAAGAGAAATATTTCTTTTTTTTTATTTCTAGTTTTTGAACTGCCACAATGACACTATAGTTTCCATTTTAATAAGTTCATATTTTCAAAATCTGCAAAACCTTAAAAAAAACATTTTCTTTAATATTTTTTACCTTATTTTTGCAATTCAAATTGCCACAACACTGTTTTTTGAATTTTAAATTAGTTATTTAATTTTGAGACAATCGAAGTGGTTTAAGATAGAGGTAATATTTATTATAAAACGGATTCACAAGTATAACAGAATGCAAAATGAAAATACTTTAGTATCTAACATAATGGTGAGTTTTATATAGGTTTAGAAATATAACTTAAAAATAGGTATATTATCAAATATTCTTTGAACAAATAAAACTTAATTCCATTTATGATATTGCTTTGATCCAAGAGGAGGTATAATATCACGTGATTCCAATTTTGCCCTTATAACACCATCTCTGTTTTCACTACCACGAACTGAAGCTGAAGCTTCCGTCACAATTTCAACAGCTCGTTCAACCGCTTGGGTGTGACATGGATACGATTTTATTTCAGAGAACAGCATTGATGTATTCAGATTCTCCACGATATCGATCAAAACTTCTACAGGTAACCCCATTGTTAAAGGCGGTTCAGTAATGACAAGAGTACTCCAATCAATCAAGACCATATAGCTTGAGGCGTTTATATTCAGCGAATTTGGAACTTCAAATTGTCGTAGTGTTAGAGCTTCGAACTTTGAAAATTCAACGCAAAGCAAGCTCCCGAATATGCTGTCTAGTGTCCCCAAGCATTCCAAGCAGAATATTTTCAGGATGTGTGAAATATCGCAATATCACTGGATCAACCAAATTCTTCAAATTTTTGGTAAATACCTAGATAACTGAATAGTTTTCCAGATATTAAAGGCAGGCATGATGATTTTGTTTCAATAATGAACCACATTGGATCATACACCTTTAAAATAAAAGTTACCACGCCAACCAAGTTTTCTGATGGTTCAGCGGTTGAAACGATTAGCTGTTCTCAGCCATCGGGATGCACAATTTTACCAGGGCTTCGTTTGGATAATTTTTCATCTACAGTTCCCTTTGAAATTGCATCACATATATCAATAATGTATTTTTGATCTGTGTTTAAATCAGTCTCAACAGAATCATTCAATGCCGGAACATTTGACTCAATTATGTTGAAGTTAACTGTAATGAAAAAATAAATGAATAAAAGAGAAATAAATAGATTACTAATAGACAGACTCTTACATCCCTTCAATGCCTGTCCAATGGGTCCCAGTTGTGCTGCCATCAAGGAAAGTTATGAGATGTCGTAATGGAAGTTCATTAGCATGCAACTGGCAAACAAACCATTGCAACGGTCTATTCAAATGTTTCTCCAATTGTACAATTATTCCCGAATTTTTTCTAACATTGACGTTTGTTCCGTCACATCCTATTACTTTCAGCTAATTTTTTGTGATATGAGATTCGTCCAAGTACTTCCAAATACATTTCATGATGTTTGGCGCAGTTCCTGATTCAGGACAAATATGCGCCAAGTATATCGACTCTGGCATTCTTATGAGAGTAATGTGCTCTTCTCGAATTTTTCGCCGACGATTGTTTTCCATCTTCATTGTTTCTTCTTTACGTCCATCGAAAAACAAGCCACGTAATAATGAATTTTGTGTGTTATCTATTATATCTCACGTTTCTTCTAGCGCGACGTATCTTGTTTTTATCTATGATACTTTTATTGTCCTCTTCATGTATATACCAACGTTCCTGTAGTACGGCTGAAGGTACTGCAGCTCCAGCTGTATCAGAAATACCATAACGATCAAGTGTTCTCGCTGGCACAGGTAGACGTAATGAATTGTAGCGAATTTGTGAACTTCCTTGATGTGGCAGTTTAAAACATGAAGATATAGAAAAAATTATTTCACCAACATTTTTTGGCATTTTGTCTTACATATTTTTTTCATATGCAATATTTGAATTTTGACCTTGATATTTCGGTAACCTTGTGGCAGTTGAAATAATGAACATATGGAATACTTTATTTAACAAAACATGTTCATTTTTAAGTTTTGAACACGTTTTGCATTTGCAGAATTTTCCATTTACAACATTCTTAATTTGAAAATTAGCTGTCATTGTGGCAGTTGAAAACATGTTTTTTTTTTGTGAAATGGAAAAAATATTGTTTCTTGGTTTTGCAATTTTTTTTATAGTTGCAAATTCCCATTTTTGAAAACCACCGAAATCTTCCAACCCTACTACACATTGACTCAATATCCGAGAAAATTATTGCTATGGCATTGCTGCTTCACATTTCTCTGATAGTCGTTCATTATATAAAATACTTCATATTCATTGATTACTGGTCATTTTTGAATCGCTTATGGACTGTTTCAATTGTCTGAGAAGTAAGATCAGGAAATTGTTGCTGTTTGATTGCGAAGTTATCACTAGATTGGCTTTAAACATCCTCGAGAAATAATAATATTGGCTTGGTCATTTTCATTTTACCTTTATTCCTTATGGAATGTGACTTTTTCTATAAATATATTTCGATAAATTAGTATCCAAAACTTTATTGGAATTCATATTTTCCACCAAAAACTTGTTACTGGGTTCAATTTTTCAAATTAACTATGAAATATAGTAGTGAAGTTATGAACCATATCCACTGATTTTCTGTGAATCAGTTATAAAAACCTAGAATTATAAAACTAAATATGCGGAATGAACACTTGAATATTGACTGCGCAGAATAACCTGATTTATCAAGTATTGCCAAGTGGATTATCTCAGTAAACTAGTTATAGAAAAAATGACTGGGTATATTGGCTAATGATATAAAATTTAAGATTTTTTTTGGAATTCAGAGAAAATTCTTTATGGATACCACTTAAAACTCCACCCTGTAGGATGGTCTGGCCCTAGCCTCCGATGAAACTTGAGCTCCCTGGCCCATTGTATCTTACCTGATAAGAATACAGGTCCGATAGATCTCAGTTGATCTGCTTGTCCCTCCCAGATAGACCAAGAGCCAGCATAAAAAAACCACGTATGATTAGCTTAAAGCTAGAACTTCTTGAGGAGTGAGCCAGTGTTATAAATAACAGGGAAGCGCAACTATAGCGGCCCGTAGGTATCGGCGTTGCGCTGCGCAATGTTTTGAGTGTGTAAAAAAAACGATGCTCTAGGGGAATCAGCTCAAAGCAAATTTTTGTTTTATATTTATACATAAGGCAGCCAAAGTATCGAAGAGTTGTATGCCATATCGATGCAGCGTCTTCAACTTTCTGCCATACTCAGTTAAAAGTGTAATATTATTGATGCTCTCTTTAGAACAAGTACAAAGTCAATTTTTTCACCCACTGATAGAAAAAAATGTCTTATCACCGATTATGACCATGCCATACTGTTTCGGTGTCGCTAAGTACCTGCCATACTGATAAAAAAAAGGCAAATTTTTCACTAACCATGTATCATTGGCACAAGTATGGAGGTCCGTTTTTATGACACCCAGGGTCATTTTCATGAATAGAAGCAATGCCATACTGATAGGAGGCTTTTAAATGGCCGCCATACTAAAAAACATTTTTTTCTCATAATATTCATAATATCATGGGTAAGTTTTGAAAAATAATTCTCTCATTTCTTCAAATAAAGTAAACAAGTCCTAATTTTCATAGAACGTTCCAAATGTAATTTCATATCACTTCTTCATTAATGTAGAGACTAGAGAATCATTTTCAAAAACCTACTGATGATATTATGAATATTTTGAAATATAAAATAGTTTTTTAGTATGGCAGCCATTTGAAGACCCCCTATTGGAGGCCATGAAAACGGACCAACATACTTGTGCCTATCATACATGGTTAGTGAAAAAATTTACATTTTTGAATCAGTATGGCTGGTACTTAGCGACACCGAAACAGTATGGCATGGCCATAATGAGAAATTTGTTTCTATTATTGGATGAAAAAATCAGCTTCGGCTCGTATTTCAAGAGAGCATACAAAATAACACTTTTATTTTTTATTTATTCAACGGGTAGTCCCAATTACAATTTGTTGTATAAAAAAAAGGAATTTTGTAAAATCTTAAACTAGACTAAAGATAATTAATACATGATACAATACAAATACTAATAATAATATAAAACACAATACAATACAACATAGTAGTAAAATCCACCAAAGTGGTAAAGTACAATACAATATAGTGGTAAAATATTAAATAAAAATACAAAGCTATATAATGATAATGGAATGAATAATACTACAGAATCATGAAAGGAAGTGTGTCAGGAAATAATGCGACTTTTACTTGGGTATGGCGGACAGTTTGAGGCGCTGTATCGGTATGGCATACAACTCCTTCATAATTTGGCTGTCTTATGTATAATATAAATCAGGAATTAGCTTTGAGCTCATTCCCCAAGAGCATCGGTTTTTTTACACATTCAAAAATTGCGCAGCGCAACGCTGACACCTACGGGCTGCCATACGTGCGCTGCTCAGTGATTTATAGCACTGGCTTACTTCAAAAAAAAAGTTTTTGCTTTGAGCTAATCATACGTGTTTTTTTTGCTGGCTCTTGGTCTGAGACCTTTTGTTTCACCATGTCGTATCCATGATTCCTGATTGAGGGTCACTCATGGCAGCTGCTGTTGATATATGATGGAGAGCATATTTGAACAATCTTCAACCAACTAAAATATGTTTGAAAATGCGGTGTTGCCCCTCCTATTAGAAAGAAGTAGCAACTTTGATATTTTCAATGGAACACCATGTATATAATAATATTTTTAAGATCTACAGCAATTTCCTGACAATTTCTCTCCATGTTTCCCTACCCCTAAGGAACATTCCAACACTGGTAATGATTGGGATCACTATAACAATGGACCGAAGTGACTTTTTCCTGATTTCGTATACAATATTTCTCGTGTACATCATTTCAACATCACATTGATGGTTGAACAAAATTATTTTGATGAGCATGATGATAGTGTGGAGGACAATCTCCTGAACAGAGAGAAATTCATGCTATAGATATATGTGCCCAAGAATGTTTCGCAAGATGCACCAGGAGAAATTCTATTTCTATCAGATTGTCAAGCAGCACTGAAAGCTCTGAAGTCAAGCACTTATAACTCTAGACTGATGCAAACTATCGAGACAACTGTCAAAGCACCCTGATCTGTGTGCCAAGATAGGAGGGAATCAGAGGCAATGAGGAAGCAGACTTGCCAAAGAAGAGGTGAACGCCACATTTCCCTCCTATGGTCTCTCGTCAACTCACATTGAGAAAGAGTTTCGAAGCTGAAAAGTTGATCAAATTGAACCCACTGCAGTGAAGATCTAGAACGATGACAAGCGAAAAGGCTTCTGAGCCCATCGCCAAAGGAAGCCAGATAGCTTCCCGAATTGGATTAGAAAGGCTTGAAACCGGTAACGATATATATAAATATATATATATATAAACAGTGGGGAATAACGGGGATCTTCAGTCAGCACAAATGTTGAACTATGAAAAACTCTTTAATACGTTGGACCGAGCTTTCGTTTCAATTTTGAAACTTCTTCAGGGTCAGTAATCTGAGTGGTTGATTAATTAACATTAACTTTAAAAAAAAAAAAAAATTTGTCGGAATGGTGTTATATCTTTGACCTGATAAAATATTGACTTCCGACCAAAGTTTGATTTTATAACACCATTCCGACAAATATTCACATATTCTACGTTTTTTTAAAGTTAATGTTCATTAATCAACCACTCAGATTACTGACCCTGAAGAAGTTTCAAAATTGAAACGAAAGATATGAATTATATCACAAAAAAAAGAAATCTGAGAAGTACGGAAAGATATAATAACAACTTTTTTCATCCCAAGAAATGAAACAATTATTTATATTAGGGATACAATAATACAAAATAAATAACATATATTTTTAAACAAGTGTATGAATTATTTTATCACATGGGGTAAATCAATAAAATAGGTTATATTTCTCTTATTATAATTTAGTATATTATGTTTTGCACAAAAAATGATTAACTTATCGAGATATCCAATATTTTTTCAAATGAGTCTTGAAAAGGCTATTAGAACGCATATTTTTCAAGTGATCAGAAATTAAATTGTATATCATTATACCCTGATAAAATATTGACTTCCGACCAAAGTTTGATTTTATCGGAATAGTACATACATTTTTACACTGACGAGTATTATAGTCATGGATATAATCAATTTGTGTGAATGTGAGGTCAGAATGTTTAGCAGAATTTTTTATAGAGTGGATTGAACAGCAGATTTTGAAATTATATAAATTTCCGATATTGATAATTCATTGGGTTTAATAAGTTTATGATGGTTCGAGGTACTGGTATCTGAATATACATTTTATTATTCTGTTTTGTATTACTTGCAATGGTTTTATGATCTTTTGATCTGCAGTTGCCCAGACTGATATAAGGTATTGTAATTTTGAATAAAAAAGACAAAAATAAATGTTTTTTTAAATATTTCGAAGGAAGATAGTCTCGAATCCTGAATAGAATTCCAAACATAGGTGATGGGTGACGTCTTAAATTTTCTATATGTGTACTGAAAGAAAGAGTTTCATCTAAATATAGTCCAAGGAATTCAATTGTAGTGGAATATTTGAGATTATTAGCGTCGAATCGAATAGTATGATTTTGAATATTTGTGAGTTTGGTTTTAGTTTAAACATAAACGAAGATTTTTCAATATTTAATGTAGGCTTATGCACATCCAGCCAATGTGAAATTATTTTCAAATCGTTTTTCATATGAATTTTGATGTAATCTATGTCATAACTATTGTAAATTAATGTAGTATCATCTGCGAATAATTTTAATGATCCGCTCAATTTCAATTTTGAAGCCGAATTTCTATAAATTAGAAAGTGTAATGGTACTAATATAGATCCTTGAGGTACCCCATGAGATATATCTCTATGAGGAACCATTATAATCTCCAAGATTAACATATTGTTTCCTACCATATAAATAATTTTCGAACCAGTTATGAACCACTCCACGAATTTCTATTTCATATGTTTTCAATAAAACTTTATGATTAACAGTGTCAAAAGGCTTTACGTAGATCCAGTGAAAGAAGTCCACATTTTTTTTAATCTAATTGTAATTGGATATATGTTATGACATCTAATACTGCAGACTCTGTATCACTGTGTTTACGAAATCCATACTGTCCCTCATATAGAAATTTTTTGAATCCACAATTTTTTTAATCTGCTGTGGATAGCTTTTTCAAAAATTTTTGAAAAAACGTTGGGAATTGATATTTGTCTATAATTATTGGGATCATATTTTTTACCATTTTTGAAAATAGGTATAACTTTGGCCATTTTTATATTTTTCGGTAGTTTTCCACTCTCAAAAGATTTATTTATTAGCTGAGAATGTGTGATAATTCTCATTGGACCTTTTTTACAATTTAATAAGTTACTGATGATTTCTTCAATTTCTTGGCTAGTTGTTGGTTCCAGAAACATAGAAGATAAATAACTATATTTATATAAAGAATCATCTTCAATATTAGTAATGTTACCAGATATTTTTTCAGCGATTGTTACAAAATGTTCATCAAAATGATCACATATTTCTGTTTTTTCTTCAATTTTCTTATTGTTGTTTAATATATAGTGGATATGTTTGTTAATTTTTATTGTAAAGAACTTTATTTATCGATTTCCACATAGATTTTGGGGTCAGATTGTTATTGAATTCATTTTCATAATAATTCACTTTTTGTTTTTCTCAATGTTTTTTTTACAAGATTATTATAGTAATATAGGATTCTAGAAAGTATACATTAGAGGGATTTTTCTTCTTCTTGTAATGAAATGTATCCCTGATTTCAATTAATGTTGAAATTTCTGCAATAAACCATGGTTTATCATCATTAGAAAACCAAATTCTTCTTTTAAAAGAATGTCTTTCAAGAATTTGGAAAAGTTTTCCATACTTTATATCAATATTATTATTTGAAAAAATATTAGTGTCTAAAGTTAAAAGATCATTTTTAATACTTTTCACATTGTAATTGGTGAAAACTTTTTTATATCTTAATCTTTTTTTCTCACACTGAATATCTATTGATGCTATTTGAAACTTATGGTCACTTAGTGCTGTATTTGAAATTGATAATTGTTTGAGTCGGGAAGAATTTGTTAGAACATGATCAATTAGTGAACTAGAGTTATTCATATCTCTGGTGGAGATATTGATGTTACACAATTTAAAATTATTAGCAACATATAAATCATGAAGTCTATTCACATCACTATTTTTGTTGTTGAGTATATCAACATTCATGTCCCCAAAAATAAAACAGTCAGTTTTCAATTGGTACTGCGAAAAAACATAACGTTTTTGTGTTTTTATCGGTGGAAGTGTTCCAAACGGAAAGAAATCATGAAGATCTTTGGGAAAATTGGGGACTTCATTACGAGTTTGGACCAGACTTCTGAGGGATGATTTAATGCACAAGTTGACTTGTCCGCAACTATCCAGATATAAGTGTTCTGAAGTGTGATGAAGTTGATGAAGTTACCTGAATTCCATAGTGGAATTATTCCCCAATACTTCATTGATAATCACATCAGATATTCCAATCACCATTTTCATTCCTTATTTATCATTTCCTGTTACTCATATATTATAGCAAATGTAGGAATTTATGTAAATTTTCCACATTTTGTTGATCGTGATATTGCGAATCTCCAACGGAATACTTTTTCATGTCGTGTACGTTAAATACACATTATTTGGGAGTTCGTTTCATATAACTTTCAGATACATGCTATTCTTCACCATTTTATGAAACCTAATGCGGGGCTCAGGTGGTCAGAAACCACTACAAAGGAAAGGTGCAGGTGCAACTACATCCCTCGAATCCATTAAGGCTTTCACTGCAGCGGCTCTGCATACTTAACTTCGTCTTCGACCAAACATACACCACCCGTATGCCATCTTGTGTCGTAGGATAAAAAACTGTTCAATAGGTATAGTTCGGGATATATTCTGTCGTCTCCCAAAGGAAATCTTTAGTGCTGTCTGTATGATAAAGAGCATTAATGGTATTCAGGCGTGTTGGGAGAAACTATAAACTTTCGGAAGTGCTCAAGAATATTCGATAGTAATTCCATTTGAAACTTGGCAAACCGGAAATTCGCCAGTGGGTAGTGGGGAGGGGGGTTTTCTCGGGTGAACGTTATTCCATGTCGAACACATTCACCAGAATCGAATGAGAGTCATGAACTCATTTGAAAAAACTCGATGACGCGTCCAGTTGGAAAAGTAGATTTCTGAATTTAATTATTGATTCTGAAGAATCCATCAATAGAATTAACGAATGATGTGTCAGAGAAAATAGGACATTTATTTAAGAACACATCTCTATTTTTCTATAAACCTCAAACACCACAATCAAAAATTGGAGAAGAGTTTGAATCTCTCTGAACGCCTCCAATATTTTTATGTGATCTGGCTCAAATAAAAAAAACAGAAATTCTATTTTTGTATAAACTTTGAACTTTTCAGTCAAAAGTTGGTGAAGGATCCAAATCTCCCTTAAAGCTTCCTAATATTTATAAGTAATCTGACAGAAATCAGTACTTACCTGGGTTTCATACCCAATCTCCTTCAGATAGATAATATCTAATATATTCAACTTTGAAATCCAGAAATGTCAAAGTACAATGATGTTCTCTTTGTGGGCGAGAGAAAAACTCAAATAGTATCTGATTGACACGAGCGAATAAACTTCAATTGAATTGAAGAAACATACAGGGTGAACAAAAAATTATTGATTCTCATGGAAAAAATAAAAAGAATGGGAGCTCCAAAAGCTTTATCCAAAGACCTGAGGTTTGCTTAATCTTTCATATTGAGAATTTTTTCAAATCTTTCAGCATCCGCCATTTTGAAACTACTGGACCGATTTGGCCCATTTTTGAATGTATCCGAGGCATATTTTTATGCCCAATTTCATTCCATTTCGTTGAAAAATGTGGCTCCCACTTTGTGTCTAACAACTAAAAAATCCTTTGCAACTTATATCACGTGACCTCAGATTAGGCGGGAATTTAAAAAAAAGTATCCTATGGTGCCACAAAATGGGTCAAATTGACAAGATATCGAAAAATGGTAAGAAAAAATGTGTTTGGAATCCAACCAAAACCTCATGTACCAATTTTGAACCATATTGAAAAAAAAACAGGAATACCATTTTATTCCTCTACCCCAACTAAGAAACATTATGCATTCTTGTTTTAACTGAAATGAGCTTTAATAACCTAAATCACATAAGTTTGGGTCAAAACTAATCAAATATTTGTGGTATAGACATTTTGCGGGAGATAAATTTTGAAAACACGATTTAGTCTTGTCACAAGGTGTAGTCATGCCCTGTATGTTGATGCACATGAGCTCATTCAATATTCTCAACCCGTAGATGAAATGTAAACCAATTAAAAAAAATTAATTGTAATTGAAACTCGATAATACATTATTTATCCAAATTGAATTTAGTATTGTTTAGGTGGATGTAGAAAAATAAAAAAACTGTAGAATATTACAAAAAAACGAGTGTGCCTTAGACCACACGACTGAAGTAAAACTTCTTTAGCTCCATCTATATGTCTATATGTTTATATATGTTTATATATGTATATATGTATAATATATACATACACATATATTAATTTTTTAATAACCTATAATTTCATCATTTTAGTTTGGTAAATTATTATAAGAGTCATGAATGATTATAAAAATAAAATAAAAATCAACTTACCTAACTCCAATAATTTGTCTCGGTTTTTGTACATGATCTTTAGTGGGATTTTCATCATCAACTTCCATTTGATTATTGTCATGTTTAGTCACGATATCCCCAATTATTTGTAATGGTGAACCTCTACAATTAATAAGTATTTTATTATTCACGTTTCAGTTGAATTTTATGTTATCCTATTTTAAAAATTTGCTGAAGTAAATTGTAGAAACGCGACGCCGAAATACGGAAGAGTAACAAGGAGAAAGAGAGAGAGAGAGACAAGGAAAGGACAGAGAATCAAACGCGCCCCAATGTCTAGAGTAGAATGCTGCGTATTAGTAGAGGGAGAAAATAGACAAGGAAAAAGGAACGCTGCATATGACTCTACGACGCCAGCAACTTGTATGAGATACGCACTCACCTTTGTCGAGACCGTTCGCCTTGCCCGATCACACTTTTCGTAACGCTCTCGTCACGCATTCACCAGCTTACTCCCCAAGTCAAGCGTGCGTCGAGACCGTTCGTCTCGCCCGATCACACTTTCCGTAACGCTCTCGTCTCCCATTCACCAGCTTACTCCCCAAGTCAAGCGTGCGTAAAGAAGTTTCATTTCAGCAATGTACGAAAGTTGAAATTCACTAACAGGTGTCACTTGAAGTGACACCCGTCAGGTTGGCTTGAATATAATTGCAGAAATTATTCCTAACCTGTCGATTCAATTAGTCACACCACATAGAGTACACCTTTATATCTATATAATTTCAAACAATTCTAATGTGGTTGTATTAAGTTTGAACTTTGTTTTAATCCTGGATCTACGATTTTTTCATTTGTATCACTATGTTAGATGAATATGTTCAACATTGAAACCAACCTCAACAAAGTTTTTTCCTGATAATGGAAATAAACATTTACGAAAGCTTGGATAAACCTCAAAGAGTTTACTTTTTCATTGCTGCTTACCCCAATATCCCTAGTTTTGTACCTAACTGAATAGCAATACTACCCACCATATATATATATATATATATATATATATATATATATATTATATATGTTTGGTTTTTCTTGGGATTCAGATTCCATCTGGGACAGGTTTCAATTAAAAAATTTTCTTCTCTACATATACATTTAATTTGCAAAACGTGTCCTCCTGGCCTGGAGCTTTATCAATTCTATAAACATTTAGTACTGAAAATGGGAGTTTTGGTTAGTTTTTGTTCTGTTTACAATCAACTTTGCAAGTATGTACCATAACCTATATGTGGCAATCCGAGTACAGAGGACTGCTTGTATCACACATTATTTTAAAAACATTCTGTTTGTATGGGTGCCTTGGGATTTTTTTCCCATGTACATGATTTCTAGACTTCAGGTGTTGTTTTTAATTTCGTTGGTCTACGTGATTCGTTCGATTTGAGAATGTCGGAGTGTGGTTTGATTGGTTGGTCGAGCCGAGCCTGGTGGATGTGACGTGCTTGTATTGTTAGTGTGTGTTTTGACTAGGATGTTCTTTATTTGCGCATGGGTATTAATGATGTTTCTGTGGTTCATAGTATCGTGGGGGAGCGAGGGGTAGTTATTTTTGGGGGTATGGGTTCATATTGGTGTATGTTTGTTATATAACTGTGTGGTATATTTGGCTGAGATTATTTATATCTTCTATCATTCATTGCATTTTTGTTCTTCTTTATGTATATATTTCTTTAATAGCTCTTTTTTCTTGATTCGTTTCTATCGTTAAGATTTTGGTTTCTGGAAAATTGGGGTTGTGGTTGTCTTGTATTATGCTCAAAAGCAGGGACCCAGAACTTAAACAATCAAATCTCGTCTATAGCATTCCTTGCAACGACTGCGAAAAACAATATATCGGTATGACATCACAATTATTGTGCAATAGAATCAATGGCCATAAATATCTGAAAAAATCAAGTACAGCGCTCAACAAACACATTATTTCAGTTTTGGTTATAATAGATGAACTATCGATAGTTCTCACATTATGTGGTGCAATTTTCATGTTGTCATTCTCAAATACATTAATGAGTTTCGGTTTAGCTCTTCTATATATGGTAAAGTACAGGGTCGTCATCATTGTTGTCTTGTATTTAATTTGCATTTGATCAGAAATAGGAGAATATCTTCCAATTCAATAATTCCCTCAGATATTAAATTTGGGTATGAGGATTTGATTATTTCATTTCACAAGATTAGGATTCAATCAGTACTCATTTTCGAAAGAATAAAGAGAAAAGTTGTAGAGAAACCTGTTACTATACTTGAACCTATTTTTTCTATGTATATTGTTGACATTTCCGCAAACCCTTATCCTCAATAGAGCATTTGATGAAAAGTACCTTGAGGGGTACTATTTCAAGACATTTCGCGATCATCCAAAGCAAAATTCACTGAAGTGGGTAGAATTGTTGACCTCATATGAGTGCCAGAGATTTTTTCCCAAAAATAACATCAGAAACTGAAATGTTTGATTCCAAAATTCATTTCAAAACTGATTTGAAGCTATGGAAATCAAGATAACAGTGATGCAAGATAACATCTCAATGATTTCTTGTACTTTTCAATATGAAAGATATTTGTAAGTTGGTTGATAGGGTAGTTCATCCACACTCACTGTTCATTGGGTAGTTGCTAGTTATTAATAAATTCGCTGAACGAGAGAGAATCCTCAACATAATATTCACTATCATAGTCATATGAATTTGTAAGAATGTTGGTCAACTATTTTGCTCATCTTCTATTCATTATCTGAAGAAATTTTTATATTGGTTTGATTTCCGATCCATTTCTGTTGTATTGTAATGCTTACAAATTTATCCGTTTTGAGATTATCCAATTTCCACAAATTTCTTTGTTCAATTTGATGGAAGTGACCATCCATATTCGATGTTGATGTAAGTTGGCAGTGCCACTGACAAATATCTGTTCAATGTGAACAAGTTCACTGAGCATGGTAAATTTACAATATGTTATCTCAACCTGTGATCCAGACCGTCATCGTCTCACCATATGGGAAGACTATTTCCATGGATTTTATGAAGAGTTGTTGGAAAAATTCATGTTTCATTCAATATGATTGTCACTAGTTTGATCCATCCTTCAAATGGAAATATATCACATTATTATTTGATATCTATCTCTATCACATTCCGTTCAGCTTATGTATTTCAAATTGACATATCTCTTTCACCTCATAGGTAGTTAATTTTGGGGAATTTTAAAAATTTCCTTTTTAATTAATTTGGCCCCTTTTAAAGGAAAAAACATATTTTTTTCAATTTATCGAATCAAACGGGGCCAGTGGCTCAGTGGTATGAGCGTCTCGTTCCCACACCAGACGCTGGTTCGACTCCCTCAGCCGTACAAGTTTTCATCAACTTCTGAGGGTTAGTAAAACAACTAAGAAATTGGTTAAATACACTTTTAACACTTTCTTTACTTTCAATCAAAGCTTGAAATGTTCTGAAAATACTTGTTGCAAACAATAACAATACTTGAATGAAACGAATAAAATACTTCATTCACCTAAATGTATTTCCTGATGGAACACAACAAGATCCTGAATACACTCAGTTCCATTGCGGGTTCAGTGTTAATCCAACTGATATTTATATACAGAGTGGGCCATTCAATACGAAACAGCGGCTCTGTAGGTCGGCAGAACCGAATTATATAAAAACGCTCGGACATTTCAACTACATTTTCGAGGGGGATATCGTTCGCGATGAAATTCACCCGAAATGCATTCCATCCCTCGGAGCTGTGACCGCCACCCCTAAATTTTTAAATGGCAACATATGGCAAGAGATAGCTCATTTGGAAGGTATTTTCCTTCTCAATATCAAACAACAAAAATAAATTGATTCTATCAATTCGTTTTCGAGATATAGGAACTTGGGTTGGGAAATCACTTTTTATTCATTCAATCAATAAAAACAATATCTGATAAAGCAACTGTCGCAATGATTATTATTGTCAATGAACTAGATGTTCAAACTATCTACCACCCATTTCCATACAATAGTACAAGTTCTGTTCAAAACGAGACCTCACATTTCGTAGCATTTCTGGCGTTAATCGACGGCATTCTTCAATAATTTTACTTCATAAATCTTCCAGAGATTCTGGTTCGGTTGCAAAGATTACGTTTTTCAAGTGACCTCACGGTAGAAAGTCGAGGAAGGTTAAATCTGGAGATCTGGCTGGCCACTCTATAGAGCCTCTTCTTCCAATTCAACTTCGAGGAAACATTCTATCCAAAAACGCCCTAACAGGCTGTGCATAATGTGGAGGTGCCCCATCTTGTTGAAATATCATGTGGTCTTCATGGTAACGATCGTCATTTTCAATGATGTCTACTAATTGTAGATAAACAAATTCATTCAATAATTCCAAATAAGTTTCTCCTGTCAGGTTACCGTCGAGAAATACTGGTCCAATCAAACGGTCCCCAAAAATACCGGCCCAGACATTGAGTTTTTGGAGAGTTTGAGTATGGACTTCATGGAAAACATGTGGATTGGCATCTGACCAATAACGACAATTATGACGATTCACAGTCGAATTCAAAAAGAATGTAGACTCATCAGAAAAGCAGATGTTGAAAAGGAAATTCTCATCACCATCTATTCACGTAGTCATAATTTCACAAAATTCCTGTCGCTTATCAAAATCATCTTTATTCAATTGGTGTACCAAATGTATTTTGTAGAGTTGGAATTTATGATGTTTCAGGATTCGGCGGATACTGGTTCTACTGATATTGGTAACACTAGCCAATTTCCTTGTACTCAATGTTGGGTCTGCATGAACTTGTCCTAGAAGTGAAACTTCAACAGCTTCATTTCTCAACGGAAATTCAGGTTCTGGGACTCGTTTCTTGTTGGCTACTGATCCAGTTTGACGAAATTTTTGCCCTAATTCTAGAACGTATTTTCTAGCAACAAGTTTGTCGGGATGAGTTTCATTGAACGAATTAGCTGTACGGTTACCGCACTCATCATTCTTAAAAAAAATTGTCATTATTTCAACTCTGTCCGCGATCGTATACACCATTATTGCGGAAAGATGTTCAGCAGCTTTGGTCAAGTAATTCACTCTAATGTCAAAGATCAGTTTGACACTGATAGACGTCCACAATTGCGATTTGGCGAAAAAAATTATCTCATACATGTTTTTGTTGTACTCGCATTTGGGTCGAATTCGAGAAAACGTCTTTTTATCGATTCTTTAGAATCTCAAATTTTTTTCGATCAAGTAAATGAGGATGAAATAAAAATTTGAAACGGAATTGCATGTTATCTGTTGGTAAACAGTTAGATCATTCAATTCCTTGAAAATGATGATTATCTTCAAACAGTTGCATTGTTAGATGTTATTTTTATTGATAGAGTGAATGAAAAGTTATTTCACAACTTCAAGTTCCAATATTTCGAAAACGAATCGATAGAATTAATTTATTTTTGTTGTTTGATATTGAGAAGGAAAATACCTTTCAAATGAGGTATCACTTGCCATATGTTGCCATTTAAAGATTTAGGGATGGCAGTCACAGCTCCGAGGGATGGAATGCATTTCGAATGAATTTCATCGCGAACGATGTTTTCCTCGAAAATGTAGTTGATGTGTCCGAGCGTTTTTATATAATTCGATTCTGCCGACCTGCAGAGCCGCTGTTTCGTTTTCAATGGCCCGACTCTGTATGTAAAACACTTTCAAGATGTATTTTTCAAAGAAAACGTTTTTCTGTAACTCTTGATCGATCATACTTACCTATTTTTCATTCTTCTGATGATCGTTATGTTCTGGAACCAGCTCGTCTAACGAATAATAATCCATAAGCTACAAAATTCAGTATATCTCTATATGTATTCATATAAATATCAGCTGTATTCAAATGATTGCACAAATATCCATCAAGTTCCCGTACAATATTTCGGTTCATATAGTATACATACACTAAAGAATGGAATAAATATAAGAAATTCATTTGATTCGTCATGATTTTGAAATCAAATGAATTGAAACAATTATACGGAATACATTTTATACTTTACAAATACTCGCTTTGAAGTGGTTTGAAGCACTGTTTTAATGCAAAGCAAATTCATGAAATCGTCGCGAATTATTTCTTTCATTCAGTCATGACTGTCGTTGAGCTGACTGTTGACTTATTAATGTTTGTGCTTTCAAATCATTAGAGAACGAAATTGGCATGGCTGAAAGGATATCAGGAGAACAACCACTATCCGTGGGATATTATTTATTACCAACTTCAGTGGCAGTTCGTTAGTCAATGAAGATTTAATAACCATCGATTGGATTTTGCGGTGTATGATTGGACATAAATCGCACGGAAGTGCACGAAATACGAAATATTGAATAATTGACGAAAACCACTCAGTCGTGTCACGTGACACAATATTTCTTCTTGAATTAGTTAGGCGACAGGTATAGAGAGTGGTTTATGGAAACGTAATGAATGTATATGAGGTTTCTATAGTATGTCAGTTCTTGAAACACCAAGTATGATATGGAAGACCTCCAGTGAGGAATGCCATTATGAAAATTGAGAAAGTTCTATCACTTCAAGAGAATATTTCATCCTTCTGAACTAGCAAAAAAATTCAAAAATACTATCCAACTACAATATAGAGAAATAATCAGGTCGTTTCAAGTGGAGCATAAGAGATTTCTAATAGGTAACAGGAATTCTGATGAACAAAATGAGTTACAATATAATTAAACATTTTTATCGATACTCTGAAGTTTGCCGGAAACCTTTTGGCATCCAGTTGATGATTCTGCAGCTCCATCAGAACTTTAAACTGTTATAATATCATAGTTTTTAGGTATCCAGAGTTTTTCATTCTTCACAAAATATTGGCTATTCGATAGGATATAGGTGTTTGACCTCTTGGAGCCTCTTGCATGACATTCGTAAACGCAAATTTCTATAGCGTGGATAACTGCTTGAAAAATTGCTGCCTAGGGGTTCTCAGAGCCTCAAACTAGGACTCAATGCTCCCACTTCAGCCGTTTCGTCCATCTTGGATCCATCAGTATACCAAACTGATGCATCCCATTCTGGTTGGGGCCCGTTCGTTGTGCATATTTGGTATTAGTATATGAACTCTCCAAAATGCCTTTCGAAATCGTGTCTAGCTGGCATAATATCTGATGATTTGTAACTGGATTCTAGGGGAATATTTTTCAGAATCTTCAGATGACCAGTCAGATTTCCATATTTCAAATTCAATGTCTGGTGCAGTCTAAAGGTACCCATTGCCGCACACATGTGCAGTGGAGGAAGGTTCAGCATTACGTGTAATGCTTCAGTGGGGCATGTAAACATGGCCCCTGTGATCCCCAGATAGACTAAAAACTGTAATTTTTGCAGTTTTATTTGTACCCATTACTGTTGGATTGTTGGTCACCATATTAATGATGCATAGGTGACCATTTGATGATCGTTTGGTATGACCAATATATTATTTTCTGTTTCCATTGCCATGTCTCGCCAAATAATCTACAGCACGTCCAGGTGGCCGCTGTAGCTACTGAAAGGATGAGATTGAGAGTGTTCCATATTAGTCTTGAATTTGCTTCCGCTCAATACAAATAAAACCAGCCTCTGATCGATCAAATGCAATCTACGAGAGATTCAAGTGTGTACTGACATTTCCATTGATGAGACAAATGCTACTAAGTTTCTTGATTACTCCCGTTTTGGATGTCCATCTTCTCAATGGGTTTGAAAGATTTTCACGACCTTTCACATGCTTGTATCTGCAATCGTCTTCAGGTGAATACTGACAAGTTGAGGTGCTACTCACTCAATAATATGTCTGTCGGTGCAATGATGCGTGTAATTTCGCCATGTGCCGTGGTGTGTGTAATTTTGCACGGTGTGGTGGTGCATAAAGTTTCAGTGCAGTTTCGCCAGAAAGAGCAAGTAGGGATCTCCATATATTCTTGTTCTCAATGCTTGGTTGACTGAAGGCGCTAGTGGCTCCGATGTAGGCGGCCTCTTTATGACTTTCATTTGAACCAATGCTCCTCTCTATGTAGAACGTTCCATAGAATTCTGACGTTTCTTCATGTTGAGTCCATTTCTTGTGCTCATTCAATCTAACCAATAACAGCCTTTTTGTCCCTTCAATGTAGGAATCTTCGCATGTACATAGAACTTCATAAATGCAATACTTACTGAATTTATTTTTGTTGTCAGGTTTGGTCTTGGTGAGGAAACTCTGTATAGGTCTGTTGGATTGGGAGCTGCTCTTGATGTTGAACTTGTTTCCGATCCTTCTGATCTTCTCGAAGACACCTCTGATGTACGGAAGGCAGATGACTGTGCTTTGTTGTTGCTCTTCAGATGTCTCCGTTCTCTGGAGTTGTTTCAATACTTCTCCTAGAAGTTTCTTGGGGTATTCATACCGGTGAAGCTCGTCTCTGATGTGGTTTGATTCGACATCTAGTGACTCCTCGTCGTTGCATATGGGCATTGCTCCCTCTGCCAATGTTATCCCGATCCCTCTCTTTGTCGAACTTGGATGGTTGGAGCTGTAGTTGAGATACTGTTCCATATGTGTCTTCTTTCTGTAGACATAGGTGCGGATTGCATTGCCTACTCTCCCAACGTTCACATCGAGAAAGGGTGAGGAACTGTTGGTTTCCATTTCTATCGTAAATTTGATCGAATTCCTGATACTTGAGAATGAATCTTGGAGATGTTCATCTCCGTGATTCCAAATGATGAAAGTGTCATCCACGTACCTTAACCACAGCTTTGTTCGAATTCTGCCTGACAACAAAAATGAAATCAGTAAGTATCGCATTTATGAGGTTCCATGTAAATGCAGAAATTCCCACATTGGAGAGACAAAAAGGCCGTTATTGGTAAGATTGGATGAGCACAAGAAATGAACTTAACGTGAAAAAACATCAAAATTGGGAATTGCTGACCACGCCTGGACTGAGCACCTTCGAATTCTATGGGACGATGCGAGTGTTCTACATAGAGAGGATCATTGGTTCAAATGAGAGTTCAAAGAGGACGGCACTATCGAAGCCACTAACGCATTCAGTCAACTGAGCGTTGAGATCAAGAACGAATGAAAACCACTGATTGCTCTTCCTGGCGGACTGCAGAGGCGCCAAACTTCACGCACCATCACACCACGTGAAATCACGCGCCCCATAGAGGAACTGAAAATAAAGAGTGTTGTCAAACCTGCAGAAAAAGTTGGCACCACGTTTAGACAGTGGCGACATATCTCGCAACTGGCCGAACTAAGTTAGTACAGGCGGGTTTTTTAAATGTATTATGGTTGATATGGTTGATATGGTATATATTTCATAAGTGATCGATTTGCCATTCCTGTATTTTATTTGAATGGTTGTATGAAATACAGGGATGACAAATCGATCACTAATAAAATATATACAGTAATCGATTCGTAGACTGTTAGTTCGTGGTTGAAATAAAGTTTCAAAATAAATCTTTGTTTCATGATATCAAGAACAAAATAAAAGTTGAAAAAGGAAACATTCTCAATTGAAAATTGTTAGAAAGATTTTTCTGTGAATTGAGTTAGGGCCTTTTCAGAATATCTATCAGATGTAGTTCAATGTCCAGCGTGGCTTCAGCCGGGGAAGTAGTTGTTTTCTGTTAGACATTCACAAAAAATAACTTCATTTTAATCGTGGATTTTTCAATTCACAGAAAAATATTTTTAACAATTTTCAATTGAGAATGTTTTCTTTTTCAACATGAATACCCCACAAGAGGTTATCTTGACGATGGGAGATAGTGACTAAAGTTTATCTTTCAGTCGCAGATGATTCCACATCTGATTCTATGAACATCCTGTTTATATTTTCAACAAATCAATCTATCATACCCCATGACAGGTTTTAATGTCAGAAAACACTGATTTCGAAGTGTCTCTCCAAAAGAAATGATTCTAACTTTTTCCATCTATGCAAAGTGGGATTGCTTCTTGAAAATGTGTTTCCCATTTCTTCCGGTCTTCCTGATGATCGTGGAAGCGTGAAATAGATTTTCCTCGACAAAAATGTATTGAAGACCTAGTGAATGCTACGAATGCGTCAATGTTACGAATGATTTCTGGTGCGTACTCTCTTTTGGAAAACATTCTCCTTTGCCTCATTCATCTTTATGAGTTCTTAATTAAGACTGAAATAGAAAATCAAATAACTATCTGAATGAAAATGCAAATTTTCAGTTTCAGATTTTTTCTTTCGAGTTAGGGCCTTTTCAGAATATCTATCAGATGGAGTTCAATGTCCAGCGTGGCTTCAGCCGGGGAAGTAGTTGTTTTCTGTTAGACATTCACAAAAAATAACTTCATTTTAATCGTGGATTTTTCAATTAACAGAAAAATCTTTCTAACAATTTTCAATTGAGAATGTTTCCTTTTTCAACATGAATACCCCACAAGAGGTTATCTTGACGATGGAAGATAGTGACTGAAGGTTATCTTTCAGTCGCAGATGATTCCACATCTGATTCTATGAACATCCTGTTTATATTTTCAACAAATCAATCTATGATGATGATAGGTTTTAATGTCAGAAAACACTAATTTCAAAGTGTCTCTCCAAAAGAAATGATTCTAACTTTTTCCATCTTTGCAAAGTGAAATTGCTTCTTGAAAATGTGTTTCCCATTTCTTCCGGTCTTCCTGATGATCGTGGAAGGTGAAATATTTTAATGTCAGAAAACACTAATTTCAAAGTGTCTCTCCTTTCTGGTGCGTACTCTCTTTTGGAAAACATTCTTCTTCGCCTCATTCATCTTTATGAGTTCTTAATCAAGACTGAAATAGAAAATCAAATAACTATCTGAATGAAAATGCATATTTTCAATTTCAGATTTTTTCTTTTGAGTTAGGGCCTTTTCAGAATATCTATCAGATGTAGTTCGATGTCCAGCGTGGCTTCAGCCGGGAAAGTTGTTGTTTTCTGTTAGACATTCACAGAAAATAACTTCATTTTAATCGTGGATTTTTCAATTCACAGAAAAATCTTTCTAACAATTTTCAATTGAGAATGTTTCTTTTTTCAACATGAATACCCCACAAGAGGTTATCTTGACGATGGAAGATAGTGACTGAAGTTTATCTTTCAGTCGCAGATGATTCCACATCTGATTCTATGAACATCCTGTTTATATATATATAAAAAAACATTTTATTGTATTCAGGACAAGGTACAACTACAGACAAAAAAATAATAAAACTCTGAAAAACAGCAAAATTAAAAATATTCTTCAGTCTTATCATGAAATCAACCAAAATGAAAACAAATTACATTTACAAGATACCTTCAATAATTTTGTTAATTTATTAGCACAAAGGAGAACGAGAGTAGGTATAACAAATACTCCAGTTTGCTGATAATCATTAAGTAGACCATGTACTCCGTACTTCCTCAAATGGTGATAGGAAATGGAAACTTTCAAATGGAAGTAAGTACCAATTTGTGAAAAAAATTCTGCAACTGATGGATGGAAATAAGTATCAGTTTGTGAAAAGCAGCTTCTATTTTACCTTGTAGAAGACTATTTCCAGGAATTTCAGCGTCAACTCGAATAACAAAACATTCTATTTTCGATGTTGGATTTCGAATTCAAGTCCATAGTATAATTTCTATCATTAATTTTTCGATGACAATAACAGTAGAATTATTCTGAAATTATTAGGTGGTTTGTCATTTTCTGACAAACGTCGAAATTGGAAAATTATCATGTCATCATTCGTCTGTTGATTGCGGGCAGCGCCTCCATGCGCGACTGGCCGTACCAAAAACTTGGTGGTCAAGATCGCCAATATTTCAAACAGTCTCTTTATTTTTAATTTGTCTATGCGCGCACCCTTGCACATGGCCTAATTACACGCATCATTGTACCGACAGACATATAAATTAGTGAGTAGCACCTAAACTTGTCAGTATTCACCAGATTGAAGCATTCGAAACGTCGGGAAAACCTTTCAAATCCATTAGAACGATGGACGTCCGAAACGAGAGTAACCTTCAAACAAACTAAGTTTCCTGGATTTCATCTGGATGACAAACTTGACTTGGCATCTGGGTGTTATGCTTTTCGGGTAGTGCCCAGAGAACTGGGTATGCCTACTGCGAAAGAAGATTGAGCCACATATTAGAAATGGAATACTATTCTGAGGCAATATCAGTAAATCGTCATATGATACGGTTGTTAGTTTTACTCGCCAAAATATCAATTTGAGTCTTCCCATTCCATCAACGAATTTAACAAAAGAGTCACTGATTTATAATGATGTTGAATTATATAATCATCTTCCGGTCAGGAATATTGTCTCTCCAATTCACTTCAGGAGATCTGTGAAACGGCATCTTATCAAAGGAACATTTTGACAAGGATTGGAATAGTTTGAGTTGAATCAGATTCCATTTGTATGACATTCGATCCTCATGGTTTGTTTATTTATATCTATTTTTACTTTTATCTATACACATGAGTTTTAATTCATATTTATATTATTGTTCCATAATTTTTCACTCATGTGCGCTCCTCTTTCAGTGATGTATTTTATATATATATATATATATATATATATATTATATATATTATATTATATTATATAACTACTTTCTATAAAGACTTTTTCAATAAATTATAATCTGATTCATTGATTGATGGATTTTACAAATTATGGTACTGTGTGTATTGTTTTCCCCTTATGTTGGTATTTTTATGGTAGACTATATTCTATATTTATATTTTCATCAATTATGTCCACTTTGTTCTAATTTGTACTTTTTCGAAGATTTATTTTATATATATATATACATTTACATGTACTATTTTTTGTTAATGCTTTGTCATTAAGAATTGATTCTTCAGACAATAAAGCATATTTTGACTTGATTTGGTCTTTGGTCGATTATGTCGCCCAAGTACTTGACCTCTCTGGGAAAAGTTATCTGAGTTCCATTCAGGGTTGGGACTTTCAGTTCGTATTCTCCCCTTCTTGCGAATAGAACCAGCATTGTTTGGCTAGGAACTTCATTCAGTCCCTCCTTTGATTATGTTTGGGGCTGTCTTCATGCGATTGAATATTATTCCGTCATGTCTGTTCTTAATTATAACGACCAAGTCATCGGCGTAACCTTGAGTCGTTATTCCAGATTGATGTTGCTCGAATTATCCACGGATGATGTAACAGTAAAGGCGCCTCGAAGACAACTTTTTCTGACCGTTTTCCCTCAGAGAGCAGCTGCTATGATCCTATTATATTTTGAGCATTGCTTGTATCCATCTGATCAGTGGAGTCTTCACTGCGGTGGAGCCCCGCATGTCGGAGGAAGACAAGTGGAGCCAGATATCCCGGAGTTCGCGTAATCCTAACTAGTCCACCTAATTACTATGCAGTCTTCAGCTTATGATGTTCCACTTTGAATTTTGAGAGATTTCTATTGTAGTTTTCGTCTACTCATCGAAACTGCTCAGACAGGTGACGAAAACATGTAAAACAAGTCAAACAGATATTTTCTGGGAGCGGAAGTACTCTTAGCCGATATTTAACGTATTTTTTATGCACATGCAATGAGTAATATATAATCTGGAAATCTGGAAATACTATAATGAATGTGGGGGGCAGAGGAAAAAAGCTTTCAACTCTAGCTCTAAGCCAAGAACTTCGACGAAAACTCGACACTCACAAATCTGTTGATATCAAAAACAAGAGTTGATTCAGATTTTATTCCAAAAACTAAGCATGGTAAGTCAATAATTGTGAACCATGATAGGAGTAGTAGCTCTGAAGATTCAAATAACGTTACAATTAAAGATAAAGTTGTTTCTGTAAATACAGATATTCTTATGTCAGCAAACAAGAAAATACAAATTCTAAGTGATATCCAACTGATTGCTTCTTCTTCTTCATATCATTGAGCTGATGACAACCGTGTTGTATTGCCTTCAAACGACGGTGTTGCAATCATTGTGAGCGAAATTATTAACGAAGTTTTGGAAAACGTATATCACGTAGTACACTCCCTTGTCTCCTAGGCCATACCTAAAGGATATGGTTCAAGTTGATTTTAAAAGAGGCGAGAAAACACTTTCAAAAATACTTTCAACGGACTCGACACGAAGTTAAATTTTCCAAAACCAAGCTGTCAAGTGAGGTGTAAAGCCCAACAGAGAAGAGATGCCATAATTAATAAGATGTCTCAAATGAATTAAGCTAGAGGGTTGATTTTCTCGGAAAATATTTCTATTTGTAAAGGGAAACAAACAGAAAAGGAGACAGTAGCCTATGATGATTAACGAACTAAAATTACTCTGACATATGTGTTGAGAATTTGTACTTTGATTTCTTCATTCCGTTTTCTTATAAGCTCACTTCATAGAAAATGCACAGAATAAAACAGTCTTCACAAATAAAATGTGTCGTATGTTTCCTTAGCAGTCACGGCTTTCCTTGTTATGAATATATTAGATGAAAAGGGCGTGACTATCAGAAGCCCTATTTGATAAACTTAACGGAATAGGTTAAAGCAATGGAAGAATAGGTTTTATAACAAAAATCATTTGTTTGTTATACTGAAATGTATGCATGGCACAGTAAATCTTCCACAAACTGACCTGCTGCAAAATTATGTTGTATGCAGTTACGCCTCAGTCAATTAACACGGTTTTAATATTTCATATGGATATATAAAAAAATGTAGAAACTTCATATAGATAAAAATATAAAGCAATTATTATTTTCATTTCCTCTGTCAAACGACGAACAAAACGAACAAACATGACAGAAAGATTACCATTGTCGCTACATAATTCCCACTTCTTATCAGATCTCATTTCCAAAATTGTAGGTGCGAAATAATAATATACCACTCACATTCGTTCACAGACGCAACAAAAACATTTGTTTACATGTGAGCGGTGTGAACGACGACGCCTAATATTTCTATTAACATATAAATTGTGCAACGGCAAGCGTAAACGTTTGAGCGTCACGCGAATATGTCTCACGTGAGATGCAATTAGAGTTGGCGTTGGAAACATAGGCGGGGCGATATGTGGTGGGGTGTCCAATGAATCCGTGAAAGATAGTGGAGTCATTTCGATAGCTTCCTCAGTTTCGTCCCATTAAATTAATTTTTCGGCTACCTCTTATTAACGAGTCTGTTTAATCTACACGAAATCGATCGTTAATGACCCCAAATAACCTTCAATTTATCTATTAATGCATGGTTGTGATATATGCAACCAAACATACACCAAAATCGACCATTAATATCATATAAATGGTCGATGTCTCCATTAATGTATAATTGTGGTATATCGCAACTAAATATACACGAATTCGAATACTATACAAATTCCAAATCATATTACCTTTGCGCTGTCAAATGTATGTTTTTTCGAATCCAAATATTGTAAGTTTCTTCCAAATTGAAAGGAATTCATATCGAAAATTTCACGATGACCCCAGGAACGAGGTCGACGGAAATTTTTTGTAATCAAATCAAATCAAATCAAATTTATCCATAGAAAAGACCACATTGGTATAAAACACGTCAAAAATTGGATACATAGCACAATACAGCACATATAAATATCAAAATACACAGTATATAATCATAAATTCACATTTAGTTTGTATGCTACATGTTAAAATATTCTTCCAAAGTAAAGAATAAGCCACACCTTGAAAGGTTTGAAAGATATTTTTTGAATTTGAAGTGTTTCTCTTGATCTTTTATTTCCTCAGGAATTTTATTATATATTCGAATTCCAATGTTGAGAGGACAGTTCTGGGTTGAACTCAATCTACTTTGTGGGGTATTAAGAAGATTTTGATTTCGAGTGAAATAGTTATGAATGTCTTTGCGACGAAGCAGATTGTTTTTTCTTTCATAGATGTAGCATGCCACTTCCAATATGTAAAGACACGTGAGTGGTAATATCTGAAGCTCTTTGAATAAAGGTTTACTTGGTTCGGATTGAGTTTTGCATAACAGGGCTCTGATGCATTTTTTCTGGACAATAAAGAGTGCTTTCGCTGCTGTAGACTGTCCCCATAGTATTATACCATAAGTCAATGTTGATTGGATTTCTGCATAATAAAATTTTTTCAGTAGTTCGATTGTCAGTACTCTATACATGCACCGTATTTGAAATATTTTGGTATTCACTACCTTGATTAAAGTCTTTATGTGACTCTCCCAGTCTAAGGTATCACTGATTGTCATGCCTAGAAATTTAATGCTGTTGTTCTGATTGATGTTATTGTTATTAATCTTCATAGTTATTCTTTCAACTTGTTTTTGTTTTGTATGAAAAATAAGAAACTCCGTTTTTGTTGTATTTATGTAGAGCATATTTTTGTTAAACCAATATGCAATTTTTGTCATTAGATCCTCACAAGCTGTTTGGTTCAAATCATGTGATTCCTTCGATACGAGAATTGATAAGTCATCTGCATATAAAACTATTTTGAAGTCGGCTAAATAATATACTATATCTGCCACATAAAAAGAGAATAATGTAGGGGCGACAACACTTCCCTGAGGTACGCCTATTTCTACAGGTGCAGTGTTTGAGGTGTGTTGACTGATCCTTCCTCCATCATTATGAGATATAAGTGAATATTGTTTTCTGTTTGTGAGAAAGGATTTTAACCAGTTATGTAATGTGCCTCTGATGCCAAGTGACCAAAGTTTGTCCAATAATCTATCGTGTGGTACACAATCAAAGGCTTTGCTCAAGTCACAGTATATTCCTATGGGATATTTATTTTCATCAAGTGCATTTATGATACATGTTATGGATTCTGTGAAAGCAGTATTTGTTGATCTTGTTTTCCTAAACCCATAACTTTTGAAATTTTTAGTAGATCTGGAAAAATGCCTGTTTTGACAGAAAAATTCACAATATGAGTGATTGGTTCTATTATGAAAGAGCTAAATTCTTTGATAATATTGCATGGGAGATCCTCCGGTCCTGATGAGAGTTTATTTTTGAGTTTTGCAAATATGCGAATCATCTCGTCTTCTGTCAAAGGTAGAAAAACCATAGATTGTAAGTTACTCTTGGCTTCTCCCTCAGAATTATCGATTAAATTTGATGGTGGTATACTATTACTAATTTTTTTGGGTGCTTCTATGAAAAAATCGTTGACTATATTGGCTACTTCATTAGGGGATGTTACGAGTTGATCATTTTTTTTTTAAGAATATTAATAATGGACCAAGATGTTTATTTTTGTTTCGGAATTCTGGATGAAGTTACTAAAGTGTGATTTTCTGGTATTTTCTACAAGTTGTTCATGTTGAATGAGCCTCTGTTTGTATATGGGTTTCAAATCAGAATGATTTTTTTGGAGAATATGCAAATCTCTCAACTGTGAACTAGAAGTTTTCAATTCATCTGTGACCCATGATATATTGTCTTTGTTTATGTGCTTACATATTGTTAGGGGAAATGCCATATTGAAGTAATTCAGTAATATGTCTATGAAATTATTATTTTTATCATCACAAGTTTTTGCATTGTACACAGACTCCCAGCGCTCATTTGCGAGTAATTCTGTCATAAGAGATTTGTTTTTAATCAACTCTTATATTAAAATATCTCGATCATAAATCGCCACCATTAATACACTAGTCGATTGAATAACTATTATCTGACTGTAGTTGAGAAACTGACTGTAGATTCTGCCCACCTTGACTTTCTATGATGAAGTTTTTGACTGTCATCTACCATAATCTACTAAGATGTGGATTATACTATTCAGAAATGATGAAATATATTTGGCAGTTATCTATAACTCTGCTCGTTTATGAAATATATTCTCAATCTGTGGGATCATGTTTGAGCAATTGAAGCTAAATTATCGATAATTTAAACAAATTCTGGTGTTTTTTTTTCAGAGTGGCACCATCACGTTGTTATTTCTGGAAAAGCTTCGGAAAATTACGAATTGACAATAAATTATTGAAATTGCAACTGTAGAAATCATTTTCGCTCTCTTCTATTAGATACTCGATCCAAGTCAGTTTCCCTTCTTCGAGTAGCAAAGTTATTGTTTTGTCATTTTGCGAGTGTCTTCTCTCTCATATTTCCCGAAATATCATTGAATATTGTCCGAATTCAGTGATGACTGACTTTCTAAAAATATTTGAATATATTGGAAATTCAAAAAATTTGTAAGTCCTTTTACAAAAAAAAATAAATATTGGAATTTGTTTTTGTAATTAGAATAATTTTTCGGTATACAAACAAATCCAAACCGATAAATCAATCTTACCACGGTCAAAAGTAAAAGTTTACAAAACACACATCTCAAGATAATAAAAAACAAATTATTAGGAAATCTGCTCCTTTATCACTGATAAACAGAAGAGGTAAATTTTCCCTACAAAACAAGGTTATTATTTATAAGATGATGTTCAAGCCTGTCATTTGGTATGCGCCAGCCGCCTGGCGCCAAACCTGCAGAACTATCGTTCGTGTCCTTGAACGTGCACAAGTTCTGCAGATGATAAGGAACGCTCCGTGATACGTGCGGAACGATCGGATCCTTGAATATTTAAATCAGCCTTCCATCAGAAGCAACATTAGAGACCGCAATCGGAAAGTATTCGATTATGCAATAACACGAGAGATTATAATATAGATATAGAGTAGTCAAATCTGCAACCTCTTAAAAAAAATAAAGATTCTTGTTTGAGTTGAAAGAGTAAGAGCCTTTGGGTTTAGCCCGTGGAAGTAATAGTGATAGGAGACACTCTTTGAAAGGAAAATCAAAAAATAATTTCGTCACCATTTGTTATAACCTTTATCAAGATATTATTGGAAAAAAGTTCAATAATGAGAATAAGACGTGATAAGATATAATCAGAATTGATTCATCAATAGATTAACAGTGACCTAAGATAATAATTTATCACCACGAAAAGGGATAACCAACTGGAAACAACTTGTTTTTGAACTTTGAACATTCCAACGCATGGACTAGAACGTTATCAATAAGTATAAAAGAGGAATGGATAAAAAAAAAGAGAATTGGTATTTATTCAGATCAAGCACTCCAACAAGACGGTAGGAGTCAGAGACAATGTATTCCAAAGAGAGTTTGAAATTCACACGACTTTCAATTTATTATTGTGAATCAATACAACTGAGACAGATATAAACAGTGATGGTTCCATTTTGTTAGGAAAAGATTATCCTGGTTAGGTGGAGAGTGTCCGATTCTCACCGACTAAAACATCTCCTCATCTTCTTCCCCTAGTGACTGGAACTGTAGTTTGCGCATCACTCCGGTGAAATAGGTTGTCTAATATTCGTATCTCCGTTTTGTCAGAGCTCATTATCGTTCTCTCTTGTATCAATAATGTGCCTCGTTGCTCGGTATGTGGTTCCCCATTTTGCCTTGCTAGTCATAAACTTCCTTATCATGTTCTCCTCAGTAAACATGGTTTCTGTTGCTTGTAGATACAATTGTCTGCTTGTTTCCCATATGGGACGTCTGAGAAACGTGTTCTGAGTATCGGTTTTCTTTTTTATTTT